>MU227830.1:2365873-2376150 GCA_018584345.1 Thuja plicata | reverse complement strand
GTGAGTCTTTCTCAAGGAGAGAGTTAAATTTTGTAAATGATTTCAGAGAGCAAGACATGGTTGTGAAGATCTGATGAAGAAGTATTGAGTTGAGTAGATTGTTTGTAAGGCATCCAATCTGGATTGTCTAAAGTTTGTAAGGAATTCTTCATTATTGCATTAGTTTTTTATTGTTGACATATGTTTTCATTGACTCTTTGCCCAAGGAATAGGCACTGATCTAGAGTTTACTGAGCAAATGTTTTCTCCATTCAGTTATACACAAATTAATAAATTTTATCTAGTTTTTAGAACAAATGAGTTGAACTCATTAAGGACTCATATCAGTAGGATATTGTCCATTTTGTTGATTCCTTAGAGAGTGAATCATTAGGTTATCCCTCCTCAAAACAAAAGGAAGAAGGATTCAAATCCTTGTCTCATTGGTTTGTGTTATCAAAACCATAGCCTGGCTTATAATACTCTGTTTCAAATCAATCATTGCAATCTCTAAAGTATTCTATAAGTTTTTATAGTGAGGTTTTAGGTACATAACCAGTGAATGAAACAATCCACCAAATACATAAGTATTAGTAATCTTTAAAAGGTAATACCTGCCTAAGTCTGTAGAGCTCAAAAATGAAGAAGGATATTATCCAATCCTTAGCAATTAGCCTTTCTCTTGCCTAAAAGAGGTTGCATTCAAGTATACAAGGTATACTGTCATCATTAGGTAAGTGTTGCAAGAAAAATCCGTAACAAATTGGCGACTCTGCTGGGGATAAAAAATAAAAGGGCAACAAGTTTAAGATGTTCAATTCCTTAATTTGCTAAATCAGCCCAGAGTCTAGTCATAGAGTCACTGTTTGCAAAGAAAATGTATTCCTCAAATTTTTGAAAAGTGAGTCAAGCCTGTTTGTCTGTCATCATTAGTATCTAAAGTCCAAAGTGATTGAAGAAATATTTACACAATCTCACTAGTGGTGAGTGTCAACTCTGAGCTCTAATTTGCACCAGTGTGGACATTAAAGAAAGATTTAAAAAAAGGTGGGCTTGCAGTGACAATGACAACAAATATTTTACATGTTTTGAAGCTGATTTAAAGGTGTTCTCAAAGCACATGTTTTGCAACAGCTCAAGTACATCCAGTTTGTAATGCTTTTTGACTACTAAGATGTCATATTCTTGTGATTAGAGGGGTAATAATTTGTTTAGGGAAATTATTTTTGAGGGTATCTATGGATATCCAAATCATATTCCATCAAAGGTGAGGGAGTGTTTGCCAAAGTTTGCTGGTTTTGGTGAACAGTCAGCTGAAGATCATTTAGAAAAATTTGTTGACTTGGTAGACAACCATAATATTTCATATGAGGATGTATTGATGAAACTTTTTGTAACGTCCTTAATTGATGTTGCAAGAGATTGGTTTAAAGACCTACCTCATGGCTCAATAGAATCCATAGAAGCATTAGAGGCTTCTTTTACTAAAAGATTTAGTGATTTTGAGTAGCTTAGTGACATAAAGCAATATAATGAAGAGGAGCACAGTGATGAGAAAGACATATCTGAATTAAAAGACCCAATATCAGAGTTTGATTTTATCAGAGAAGAGATAGATATGTTGAGGCGAAGGCTTCAAGAGAAGGTGGTGTTACTTTTACAAGGACACATGAATAGAGAAGAAGGTGAATCACCAAATGATTTTTTCATAAGATTCACTAATAAGCTACAAGGCTATGGTATCATTTTTTGTCCTCTGGATCTTGTATGGGCAGATTTATTTGTTGAGCTTTGTTTTCCCCATACATGCAATTTACCAATTTCTCAGAGGGCAGAATTTTTCCAGCAAGTTATAGAATGGATAAATGGTTTAGAAGATGCTTCTTCTAAAGATATATATGATGTTGAGAATAGTGATATTGAGTCTAAAAATTCTGAGATTATTGAAGATGCTGATGATAAATCTGATTGTGAAGAATATAATGAATCTGATTTTAAAGATGAATATATGTTTAGTAATGATGAGGAGTCTATCGCTGGTGAAGATATTGCTGACATTAATATTGATAATAAGTTATATGAGCAGCAAGACAATGCAAAAGATATATGCGGCCAGTAAGATAATAGTTATGATGCATACATGAGTGTTTGTAGTGAGGATCTTACACAAAGTGATATATTTTCAGAGGTTTCACCACAAGACTCCAACAATGAAGAAATTTGCAGCATCATGCAAGAAGACAGTAAGGAGATAAATGAAGAAGATGACTGTTGGTCCCTTCATAGTCAACAAATTGCAGAGATTTTATCTTTTGAGTATCTTAGATATTTAGGAAATGGAAGCTTTGAACTTTCATGTCCAACACATATTGATTTTGACAAGGAAAATGAATCACTACATTCTGATTTTGACATATGTGATACTGTTTCTTCTTGCATTCCTTCTTCATTAGGCTACAATAAAATTCAGTTTGATTTATCAGATGATGAGGTTTTCAATGTGGTTTCAGATTCAGTAGATGCAAAAAATCTAAATATGGAGTTGAGTACTGATTTTGAGAATAGTGTGGATTTTGAATCTTGTCTTGATTCTAAGTCTGCCTTTGAACTATTTAATAGTGGTCAATCAGTGGCTCAAGTTTCAAATGAAGAAATTAAATGTGCTGGTATTTTCCCTCCCACCCACCACTTTTCTTTGAAATTTTTTGATGATGATAAGCTGCAAGGTGCTCCTATTTTTGATGAAGAGGTTATGGCTCCATGTCCTAAGTTTGATTATCTACAAGGTGATGAGTTTTCTCTAATTTTGCTTGAGAGGCAAATGATGGATGTGAATGAAATTGATGATGCTTGCCCAAGCAGTGTGATACAGGTTGAGTATCCCTCTTTTTAGTTGAATGGTGAGTTTTTAAGTTGTGGTTTATAGCTGAAAGATGATAAATGTCATAGCTATCAAAGTATGTTCTTATCTAATGAATGTGACACATATATGCCACAAACTTTTCATAATGACAATTTGCCTAATGTTTATAGAAGGTCATATGAAGAATATGTAGATTTTTTGTCATGTGATGAGTTGATATAGGATGACAATGGATTGGACCAAACAGATAAGAGTGGCATTGTTATCATATTTTTGAAACATGGGGCAGGGAACTTTGTGTTTGACAGAGGTAAGAGTTGATTTCAGTTTTGGGGTTTCAGGACTCTTGTAGATAATATACATATTGTACAGTTTCTTTCCTTTTCAGTTGTGTGTTTTCTTTCAGTAAGAGGTTTCCCCATTTTTTGAGAAGAGAGAAGAGTTTTGAGAGGTGAAAGTGAGAAGAGGAAAGAGAAAGGGTAAAATCTGATTTTTGAAATTTTGGGGTGGTCTGCTACTCCAGAGATCTGTGGTTCTTAGTATAAACTTGCATTTAACCATCCTCAATTAGAGCCACTGTTGGTACTCTCAAATTTGGAACAAATTTGGAGTCACCGTGTTAAAATTTTCAGATAAGCAAAGTAAGTACCCTTGAAAACTTTGGTGAGAAGGCTCAGTTAGAATGCTTGAAAAGGATGCCCAGATGATTTTCATGAGGTACAAATTGGGAAAAGGCTTCAATGCCTTTCATTTGACATAAGAAGTGGATTCCAGCTCCTAAGTTTCAATTCTGACATGTTTAGGGAGTAGTCAATTTGAGGGGGTCACCTAATTCTGCATTTTGCTAAAAGTGTCATTTTGTGTCCGGGGCCTAGTTTGTTTCTGAATATCTTGCACCCTGTTGAGTTTCATAAGCCATCACTTTGGGAATTTGTTTCATGCATATCAGAGAACTTATGTTTTAGATCTTAGCTCATTCTAAATCCATTTGATAGGTTTTCATACTTCCCAAAGTTGGTTGCTCAGAACTATTTGCATTTTTGTTCTGCCTAGAAATTTGAATAGCCCGTTTTGATAGGTTATAACTTTTGACCAGTTGTTTCAATTGAGAAAGTTCCTTTTGTACTGTGTTCTAGTGGTTACACACTCCAATTTTTCCATTTTGCAGATCCTTATGAAATCAGATGACAAGTTTTCTAGAACCATTCTATTAGTGAATAATTCTGATTTCTTGAGTTTTCAAGTGCAAAATTGCTAAGTTGTCCACTTTGAGGTCTTGAAAATATATACCCGGGTCAACATTTTGGATAATTTAGTTTACCCTCATATTGAAAACATAGGAGTGCACCTATTTGAAGATTTACAGATTCTTGCCCATCCATTTATCTAATTTTCCAGAGCCTTTCCATTCCTGATTTATTGAAGTTTCGCTGAAAATGTTGAATTCAGAATTAAATGGCATACTTTGTGGTTTCCCTATGTGCATCCAGTTTGAGATTAGACATAATTGAAAGTTGATCTACATTATAGACCTGGGAGTGAACTCATTTGAATATTCCCAAACTTTGACCAATCTGGTTGATTACTTCTCCATGCTAATTCCAGATTCAGTTTGTACTTTTTCACTGTGTTAAGAACCAGAAAGTGTTTGGATGCTATTTTTGCAGTTTGGTATTAGTAGAATGGTTTGTTTTCAGAATAAGGTAACTGAGGTTTTGCATTCTAAATATGACATTCAATCAGGCTCCAGAGGTTGAAATTTTGAAAGATCATTTTGATGGGTTTGCAAATTCAGTATCAAAGGCATTTTATTCAGTCTGGAGTGCAAAACAGAATTAAGTTTTCAGAATGGCCATTTTCAAAGAATGATATCTTTCTGTCTGAATGTTATTTTTAGGATCCGATTATGGGACTATTTTCATTGCATATGAATGTACTATTGGACCTAATGGTGAAATTTCAGAGCTTGTTTCAATGATTTTGCAGTGGTCGATCTGAAGGAGATTTATGTTGATTCAGTATTGGCACCTACACAAGTTTTCTAAAAGGCTAAGTTTGCACTGTTATATGTTGTGCCCGAGGATGAATCTGGCAAGGCCTTTATGCATGTATATTCAATACTAATGAATGAATCTTCTTCCGAGTGCCAGAGTCATTATTACTTGTTTCAGTCAGTTTTCAAAACCAGTTCCTGAGGCCATTTGTTGTTTACGAGACCAATTTGCAAAAGTGTAAAGTTGGGTTTTAAGTGATTACCTCTTAAGTGATTTAAGATCATAGGTGCACTGAAGACTACATTGTAGTAGTCTGAAGAGGATTTAAAATGGAATTTTGTTTTAAAACTTAACAAATCAATTGCTGAGAGCTAGCATATTAATTTAAAGATATCCTGTGCAAGAGATGAGCTTTGTGTTCCAAGGGTTTCGAGAGGACATAATGAGTGGATTTCCTGGATTTATTCCAGAGAGGCGCACTATGAGAATACATAATGTAGCTCCAAGCTTAATTCCATATGCCACCATCCATAGCATTTGCAACAAGAGGCCGACTGCAAGGTATTCATCTTCAACTTGCTCTGCTAGTCTGGGAATTTGATGATTTAGATTATGATGCATTGAGAGCACTGAACTCAGGCGATCCCCCTCGAGTTCATTAAATAAGTGGTGCAGAGTTAAATACATTGCCAGTCCATGATTACAAAGCCGAATCTTGTCCCTTTCCTGTTGGTGATCAGCATGAAGAAGGCACATCTTCACAACGCCAACATATTCTTGCACAATGTAATGATTAAAAGTCGCGCATTGAAGAGAGATAGCTCTAAAACATTTCATTTGCAAACAAAAAAAATGCTCTGTGAAAATTTCTTTGAAGGATATGTCGTGTAAAGTATGGCACTGATATAATTCTTAAACATTCAATGCATTTGTAAATTTAATGTAATACATTGCGCAGAAGGGTAAGAGGATAGTGCAGGAGACCAAGATGAGCTACACAGAGAATAAAAGTTAGAAAACATTTAAATTGGAACCAACAAATACCATGAAGCATTGCGTAGCATATTTGGGAGGATGTTGAAAGTTTTTGAAACATTAAATTGCAAATGCATTTGCAAAAGCAAACACAAGGAGCCAGCATCATCTACTGCGCTAAAGACAAAGGAAATTGAGATGTTAAATAAAAATACAATGTCAACTTCTACATGAATTCTACGTAGAAGTGAAAGGGGGAATTTCAAGTCATTTAAATGCAAAGCTTTAGAGACTTATGCAATATAAATCCCAGACCACTATGCCCAAAGCTCACACCATGAAGGGAGGAAAACTTCACGCTATTTTTGTGGGGAATATGAATGCAATGCTATGCCAATAGCTAGCGTAGTAGTACAGACAAGGCATGATAGCTGTTTGATAGGGTCTCCCAAAGTTATTTGTTGATAAGGCTTTAGAAACCCTTAGGCAATGCAATCTGCAGGTGTAATGTTAGATTTATTATTCCATGCCAAGTAGCAAAGAGGCAGTTTTGAAACTTGCAAAGCCTTGCATAGCACATAGGAGAATTCAAAACATTCATTGAAGATGCTATGCAAAGCCAGCATGGTCATTAATGTTAGTCAGTTTTAATATCTAGAGCAAATACAAACATCATAGCATGTTTCTGCGTAGGTAATGGAGAAATAGTTTGAAGTTTTTTGAAAGATTTTAAGTTAAATCTGTAGAAGTAACTCCATGGAGGGTGGCGCCTTGTCCTATGGAGGCCATTGGTGTTTTTTATTTGCTTTGAAAGAACTCCATTGATGAGCAGAAGGCAGGAAGTTCTCAAAAATCTTAAAACTGTGCATTTGTTTTGTCCCACATTCGCTCTGTAGGGGGAATTTTTAGTATTTATATACTAAAACACTTAGTATTTAAGTAAGTAAGAGAGCCCAGAGGCTCTTGGCGGGCTCTTAAGGGCTGGAAGAATGGATGCATTGGAAAACTCCTAGGTTTTAGGCTAAATTTCGAAAATGCCTTTGAAACTACAAAACCAATTATCCCAAATTCATGCCTCATATGGAATTTTGAATCTTTATATGCTAAAATGCAAGCATATGAATTTGAAGAAAGGTGAGGAGGCTATCCACACTCGCACCCAGTCATTTGACTGCCTCATTTTCTGTGCCCAAAATTTGAAGGTAAGTAAATTTTGCAGAATAGTTGATGTTGAGATGGCGGTGATGATGTGGCAAAAATGGACATGTGGCAGTGTATTGTGCATTCACGAGAAGTTAGCCACCAAAGGAGATAACCATGGAGCCTTGGCGACTGATCGCTAGAGGTTAGTCGCGTAGTTGAGAAATGCCAAAGTTAACCACCGAGACTTGGCGACTGACCACTAGCAGTTAGTCACGAAGTAGCCAGATGCTGGAGATGACTGTTGTGACAAGGAGATAGCTGATTATCGCATGCTCACCAGATAGAAATAAGCCACCGGATGCTAGTTTCCAAGTCACCCAATGTTGACAGTTGAGTTGAAATTTGCTAGTGACTTGGAGACTAAGTGTGGTCGCGTGGCCGCCAAATGCAGATAAACTGTTAGATGTTGGTCGCATGGTCGCCAGTTAAAGATGCTAAGTGGAAATTTATTCAGAGACAATGAGACTGTGGTTGTTGCATGGTCGCCGGATTTAACTGTGGTTAGTAAAAACTTCCAGAGACTTAGAGACTCAGTGTGAAAAGTAACTGTGGTTAAAGAAGTGAGTCAATATTAGTTGAAAATAGCCAATATGAGCATGCTACTTGTCAAAAACTAGTGAAGTCTGGGCATATTAAACTAAAGTGAAGATTTTCAAAGACAGAAAATGCATAAAGTTAAAAGATTAAAAGGATTTGAAATGTATTCTTTTGCATATTCTATAAAATGTTTTATTTCAAAGTTTGACAAGGCTTTCCCAGAGGGTTTCTCAGAGGATAAAATCTAATTTTCTCAGGCAAAGAAAGGTCATATTTTGAAGGGGCAGACAAAATCAAATTTGCACAAAGGGATAAGACAAAATGCACGTATATTTTATTGCAAAAATCAGATTGTTAGATCTTTTTGGGAGGTTTTGTGAGCAGATATTTTCTCAGCAGATGGAATCAGATTTGATGGATTTCCCAGTGGAAAGTGATGGATGTTTGCAAGGGATAAAATCAAATTTTGAAAAGACAGATGGAGTCAGTTATTAATAGAATATATCAAATATTTTAAAAAGGAGGAATGAATGCAAATCAAATTTTAAGAAGAGGGACAGGTGTGAATATCTCAAAAATATTAGGGTTTCTTCTCTTATTATTTCTTCTCTTCTCTTTTCTATTTTAGAGGGTTCTGATTTCAGTTTCCTATTCTAGTTCCTGTGGAAGTTCCTGGTCTTGTTCATGTTCCTATCTTTGTCTGGTGCAGTACAAGTTACCATTGGTTTGGAGATTTTATTTGTAAAGCCTACTTCTTTTTCATGCTTAGTTCTTGAGTTTATTGTCTGGATATCTAGAAACAACTTGAATTAATGAGAATACAGTGCAGTTCCTATTCATTGATGTTTTGTCTCTTTTGACTGTGGTTTATGCTATAGTATAGTTCATTTGTAAGGCATATGAAATATACCTACTACAAGGTAGTGTGTCTAATCATTTGTGAGTCTTTCTCAAGGAGAGAGTTAAATTCTGTAAATGATTTCAGAGAGCAAGACATGGTTGTGAAGATCTGATGAAGGAGTATTGAGTTGAGTAGATTGTCTGTAAGGCATCCAATCTAGATTGTATGAAGTTTGTAAGGCATTCTTCAGTATTGCATTAGTTTTTTATTTTTGACATATGTTTTCATTGACTCTTTGCCCAAGGAATAGGCACTGATATAGATTTTGCTGAGCAAGTGTTTTCTCCATTCAGTTATACACAAATTAATCAATTTCATCTAGTTTTTAGAACAAATGAGCTGAACTCATTATGGACTCATATCAGCAGGATATTGTCCATGTTTTTGATTCCTTAGAGAGTGAATCATTAGGTTATCCCTCCTAAAAAAAAAAGGAAGAAGGATGCAAATCCTTGTCTCATTGGTTCGTGTTATCAAAACCATAGCCTGGCTTATAATACTCTGTCTCAAATCAATCATTGCAATCTCTAAAGTATTCTATAAGTTGTTACAGTGAGGTTTTAGGTACATAATTAGTGAATGAAACAATCCACCAAATACATAGGCTGAAGTATTAGTAATCTTTAAAAGGTAATACATGCCTGAGTCTATGGAGATCAAAAATGAAGAAGGATACTATCCAATCCTTAGCAATTAGCCTTTCTGTTGCCTAAAAGAGGTTGCATTCAAGTATACAAGGTATACTTTTATCATTAGGTAAGTGTTGTAAGAAAAAGTGCTAATAATGTATATGAATATAAACTGAGTTTTTTAAGTGCTACTTTATTAGTGGATCCTAAGAATGGTGCAAATTATGTTCTTCAATAAAATATCTATATGAAAGTGGGCATGTGTGTGAGGTTCAAATAATAATGAAATTGATAAAAGAACAAAATTGAAAAGATAACTATATGTAGTTGGATTGAAGGCCATAAAATATAACATGGTTTTTGAGCAGGAAACAGATCAAATCCTAAAACAAAGGAGATCCATAAAAAGTTGAAGAAATTGGCGTTGCAAATGAAGACAACATTGTATTTCTAGATTCAAGATCCCTACTTAATAGTGTGGAAGAGAAGGAAACAAAATTATTTATCAGCCACCATTGTGCGAATTCAACATGTTGCATTCCATTTGTTAAACATAGCACTGTAACAACCTATTAGAGTTCTTAAGAACCTTTAAGTTAAATGGAAAAGCTAAATGAAAAAATCTGGAAAATAGGATTGCAATACAATAATGTGAACACTATTAGATAATAATGAAGGGAAAACCATCAAAGAATAACAAAAATAAATTTTTTATCAAATTTTGTAGTTACAAGTGCCCTGCTAGACATACATACAAAATGTGGAAGCATACACAATGCACTATTTCAAAAATTATCTAAAAGTTAAATACTGCAAGGATCAATTATGTATATGAAATTTGTGTTTGCCCAACAATTTAAGGTAGCTATTTCCTTTCCAATGAAATTCCTCAAACACACATGTGCTTTGTCATTTAATTTCATTTTCCTCATTTATAATCCATATTTCCATTGGAGTAATTTCTATACCAAATTTGTAGAAAGTGTAGCATACAATACTTTGATCAATGAGTTAATTGTCATGGGCTATATAAAAGTTATGTATATCTATTTGATATATTTATTTCTATAAGAGACATACGCATTCTCATAATCATTAAACAATGAAATTAGGTCATGAGGGAAATGTTGTTATCTAGACTTCTTATGACAACCATAACGTTATCTATATTTGTTTCTAAGATTTACATGCATTCT
>MU227830.1:2316818-2339853 GCA_018584345.1 Thuja plicata | reverse complement strand
ATAGGTGAACAAAATATTACTGAGTCGGTAGAAGCTCGGTTCCTCAAGCTGGCTCGGTGATCTTCTGATACTCGGCATCCACTACAATACTCAGCATCGTCATGCTCTCGGTAAGAGTAGAGGCTCGATCCATACTAGTCCCGAAGTGTAGCTTGGAACTCGGTAGCTGTGGTGACTCGGTAGATATATTATCACTCGGTAACCACTGGTGACTCGGTAGTAACTGACTTCTTGATTATCTTTGACTGATGACTCGGTGACTACCGTCTGCTCGGTAACTATTGTTCTTCTCATATACTCGGTGACTGCCTTATTGCTCGGTTTGAACTGATTAATCGGTGAGCTTTACTGAATGCTCGGTATAGTCTGTGGACTGAGTGATGAGCTCGGTAAGCATTCAAAATTGAATAAGTGTTTTCATTAAGTGCATTCACTGATGACAAATAGATCATTATTCCAACATCCTTTTCTTTGTTCATTTCCTTCCTTAGTGGTCTCTGTACTTATCTTAGGATAAGAATGAACTTGTTGTATTACTAGATCTGATTTGATGGTTGGTGTAGTGGCATCTATGTCCATGCACTCGGTGTTTTGATCTATTGTATCCATAGCATTTTCATCCTTTGTTGTATCTTGTGTAGGATCCTCTTCTTCTGATGCATCCTCAACATTTATTTCATCGACACCTTTGGTTAGGTCAATGGGATCTGTTTGACCTTTACTGCCTTTTGATGATTGTCCTTTGGTAGTGCCCTTGGTTGGCTCATTTTCTTGAGACTTGGTAGCATCTAGCTTGAATATTTTTCTCCACATTTCATCTATTTATTTCTCAACTTCTAAAAGCTTACCGATCATTATTCTTAGTGCTCTATTTTTCACAAGAAATCTCCTTGAATAGTTCTATAGAGATTCATCAATTTCTTGCACAGATAATCCAAGCAATGTCAAAACTAATGATCTTTCTCTTATCTATTTTTTAGCAGTCAATGCATATTTCCACCTTGCATCTACCTTATTGTATAACTCATCAGGAAGCTAGCTTGAAACTTCCTTTGGTGCTATTCTAAATTTATTCAATGTGAAAATAACAACATCTTCAATTCTTACCTAATCATTTTCACTCAACTTCTCATATCTCAATTGTTTTACTCCAGCAAAACCTCCATGTTTCATTAATGAATAAATGAATTCATCAAGAGTTGGTTTTAGTGTCTTTTGTGGTACTTTGGGTGCCTCAGTCTCCTCTATTTCTATTTCACTTTCAATTTGTAGATTCAATTTTCTTCTTGGCTTTACAACATTTATCTTACTCCTCACATATGTTCTCCCTTTTGGTTTGGGTGTCTCAGTTTGTTCCTTTTCTTTTGCCTTTACCGAGGCCCTTGTGCTCCTGCCACTTGACGAGGGATTAGCTTTTGGTTGTTTCCTCTTCTTCTCAATTGAAGGTGATGCCTCTGTTTCTTCTTCATCCTCTTCAACTTCAAGTTTCTGTTACAATTCTCCAATTATTTTCCTTATTTTCCTTATGGCCTTAGGTATCACTATACCTTGCTTGATCTTTTCTTTAACTTCTTCATAGGTTCCATATCTGTTAGATTTCTTGTCAATGGGGTCTTTCAACAATGTCTCAATTTGTTGTGCAACAATGTCAATATCAACTTCATATCCCATTGGTTGAAGCCAAATAGTCCTAGGCTCAATAGCCTTAATGATACATAGGTCGGTATCTACTTCAAAACAAATATTATCATGATATCTTTCCACTAGCTGGGGTGGAATCCTGAATCTTTTATGCATCTTTGCTTGAAACTTAACAAAGTAATCATTCATGATCAAATTAAAATTGTTTCCCAATCCTAAAATATATTCATTGATTTGATAAATGATTGGCCTATCTGTGCTCCATGTTACTTCTCTGACTTATGGGAAAAATTTCTCAAAATAGAAAAATATACATACCAATAGTGGACCAAACTTCAAAGTGTTTGTCTTGGCTCTCCTGATTGTGTTCATGTTGTCTTTAATTTGCCTCAACAAAATCTCACAAACATCTAATTTCATTCCTTTCTTCACAATCTTATAAGCCAGGTCAACTTCTCTATAGGGTACACTATCTACCCTAGATGATTGGAAGACTCGGTAGGCAATGATGTTACATGCAAATTTAAGTTCTGCATCTTTTACTATCAAAATTCTAATTTCCTCTACCATCCCATTGAGCTTTGGTAAGTTCACTCAACTTTACTCTGTCAATCTTCTTGATTGCCTTTGGTCTGTCTCTGATTGGTAGGCCAGTAATGATGTGTAGTACATCCTTTGTGATCTTTACCGGTTTCTCTAGCCACATAAACTGATCATGTACTTAGCTAAGCAAAAATCTGATCCATTCAGGTTTGAAGACTCTTGGCAGATGAAGGGTATGCACCAAACCCTTGCTATCCATATGTGTGTGCCCATCTCTCAACTTGCCATTGTCACATAGTTTTTTGAACAAAGTGTCCAACTCATTAACAAAAATATCTTCAATTTTGCAGTGGATGAAGGATAGAACATCATCTATCAATATAACTCTCGCTGGAATGGAAGACAATGCTCCTGTCATATCAATTTCTGCAGCTTTGGTGGGTGGCATCTTATGTTTAGGGTTTACGGGATCAACATTCTTTGCCACGACTGGTACTTGCTTCTTTGGTGCCATTTGATCAGCAATAGTGATGGAAATAATCATTTTCTCTTTGAAAACTTAACTCAGTTGAAAGCAAATAGCGATGAATACAATTGTAGATGATTTATCTTATTTCAGAATTACCTCGAAAATCGCTTGAACGCTCAAAGACTTGATCACTCTGCAACTCATTCTTGATAACTCGAATGGGTAAGGTGCAAAATGACTTGCAAAACTTCATATTTATAGCCTTTTTTTCTCAATTAGGGTTTCCAATGAATAAGTTAGGTTTTCATAAATGCATTCACCAACTTGTGAAATTCAAATTTCACCGACTAACCAAATACTCTGACTTGCATGTAAATCACATAAAAAAATCTTTCACAAAATAGCCAAATGCATCTAAGCATGCTAATATGGATCTCTACTCTCTTAATTTAGGAACTGATTAAAGATTTGAATTCAGTGAGCAGTTCCTACATACCTTTTACCAACTAAGTGTAGCTCGGTGCACTCATCTTGGTAGATGAGGTGCTTTCAACATTTCCAAATGAGGTTCCATCATCTTGTTGTTTTCTCTTCTAGGTTTTGTTCATTTGTTTCCTTATCTCATCAACAATAGATGTCTTCTTGTCATCACTTTCATTCTTTTTTGATGTATTGACTCGGTACCTGCAATCTTTAGCTAGGTGTCCTATCTTGTGACAGTGATAACATGCCATACCAGAATTTCTCCATGATTTCATGTTGTTCCTTCCAAACATTAATAATAAATCTGCAAAAATATGTCCATACCTTCCACATGATGTATAGGAGATGTTGGTATTGTAGTCCCATGGTATTGATGCTTTTGTTCGGTTGGTTTGTGATCTTTCTTGGTTCAGTGTCCACTTTCTATTCCTTGTCTTTGATCTACATTCTTTAGCTTTGTGTCCATACTTGTTGCAAGTGTTTCAGTAACCATCAAATTTATCTTTCCTTGACTTATTAGGGATCCTTGATCTACACTCAAAAGCTTTATGACCATGCTTGTTGCATCTAAAACAATATCCATCAATTTTAGGTTTACTCGGTACTTTACCTTTTCTGCTCCTACAAATATTTGTTGTATGACCAGGCTTTCCACAATAGTTGCAATGAGGTTTCTTCCTTTGTCTTGGTGGTGCTTCAGTGCTTTGATCTTTTGATGAATTAGATGATTCTCCTTGCTTAGTAGTGCTAGTTCTATTGAATCCAATACCTGTTTTGTCACTTGGTTGCTTTTGACTTTTGAGTTGTTTGTCCAAAGCTTGAGAGGCTTCTTCCTTTTTCTTAAGTACTTCATTGATGTTCTTTTCATTTTTCAGTTTATTGTTCAACCTTTATATTTCTAATTTCAATGATTGATTTCAAATTCCTTTCTAGCAATCTCTATATTGGCATTCACAAGTTGATCAGTCATGTTATGATGTTGCTGTGTCATTCTTATGATCTCATTGTCTTTTTCTGCTAACCGTGCTTCAACCTGCCTTTTGTCATTTTCAATCATCCTTCTTCCATCTTCAACACTTCTTTTACCTTCTATCAACTTGGTCATCCTCATGTTGTTTGATTCAATATCTTTCTTCATTAAATCTAGTTGTTTGGTAAGTGAGTCATTCTTAACTTCATATATCCACTTACCATGCAATGCATCAACTTTTAGCATACTTATAATGTCTTTATCATTAAGAAGCATCTTTATTAATCACATATTAGGCAATAGGAGAGGGAGAAGAGATTTTGATTCTCAATTAAAGTAGTCATTAGTAAATAAGTCCCATTATTCAATTTGTACATTCTGGACAAGGAAATATCCACACTCTCCTTTGAGAAAAAAATATACTTTCATACCTATGATAAAGAAGTATTCATCATTTCAACGTAGGGTAGACAAAAATATGATTAATTCCCAACACACCATCTTGTACATACATGACATCATTTATAACAATAGACATGAAAAAATCATACTTAAATAATCAACATGGACAAAAATATATTTAATGTCTACCTCTTGCATTCATTAAGAACTGAGAATAAAAATGAATTAAGACTACATAATATCAAATCAAAAATTTCTTGAAACAAAATGCATGCTCACAAGAGAGAAATAAACAAGAACTCAAAACAACCATTATTAATTTAAGATAGGAACACACAAAATAGGCCCATCTCTACTATGGTTTACACTCCAATTTGTTGGTCCTATTGGAAATGTCATGCAAGATTATGAACTGAAAGGGGAGGGGTGAATCGGTTCACTTAAAACTTTTCTTCTATAGAACTGTCTCACTTCTGCATGCTTTACCGAATGAAACCTATAAATGAAAAGCAATTTAAAACATGTGAATCACTTCAAGTACACACATAAAAAATAAACCAGAACACCATGATTTTTGGTCACGCATAAATCCTTGGTTAGAGGAAAAAAATACGGTGGGGATGACAACCACAATCCTTCACTACTGCAGTAAAAAGGTTGCTCGGTTAGAGCTACAATGTTTAGCTACTTCTGGTAGCTTACCCTATTAAAAGTACAAAGACTTATGCAGTCTACCTTGTCAAAGGATTTCACAAATTCTTTTCTAAGAATTGTACCTTGTTAGAGGATTTACAAGATAAGATATGTAAGGATCTACCTAGTGGTGGGATTTACAAAATAACAAAAACAATGTATTCAACAATACTTTGAACTTGTCTGAAATAATGCATCAATCTGTTACGCTTAATCAGACTCTTTATGCTCTATATTCTTTACCTCTAAATCTGCTCGATGATGTGATCATCAATCCTCTCTTCTGCAAATTTTGCACTTGGTGCTACCTCAAATACTCTACTATTCCCCAATAACAGTAACACCATTCATCAACTCATCTTCTCTTCTATTCTATTCCATATATTTTCTATCATAAGGATTCTTCCTTTTAAAATAGCTTCTATTTTTTCCTCTTAATCTCATTGATTAGGTTTTCCACAAATCAATCTTAGTCGCTCGATCATCCTTATGATTTCTTGTCGCTCGGTAAACCACCTGACTGTTACCTTGGAACTTGTTCCCTTCTTAGAACTCACAACATTTATTTTTCCACTTAATCTCTGCCTTGGATCTTGTTCTTGATTATTCTGGTTCGTAGATTCTATAACCAACTGTCTTTAGTGATCATAGATTCTTCTGACATCATCTTTCAATTCATTAAATGCATTCTTATCAAGATTTGACTCAGTTTGCTTGTCCGGTTTCCTTGCCTCCATTACTCGGCAAGTAAATACTTCAACTACTTGGTAACTGACTACTCTTAGTGCTCGGTGTAAGTTTTCAATAACTCAGTAACTGTGACCGAATAACATTTCCACTCGGTGCTTGATTCTACTTTCTTTACCGACTACTCCCTTCGCTTACATTACCGACTGACTTCTCATACTCAGTAGTACTGTCCATTTCCTTTACCGACTAGACTTGGCTATTTATGACTTTGACAAAACTTATGACAACAAAATGAATAAATTAATAGGTCCCACTAAGAGCGGGGGGCTTGAATCATACAAATCAAACTTAAACTCTTAAAAATGAGCTCACTAGCTCACTCGGTATGTATTGAATATAGGAAATAATCAATTCACCAAATAATATAAGTAGTAGTCAATCATTAAAACTTAGAAACATCAAATTAACTTATTCACAGATGATATAACTCATAAACATAGGATTTAATGAGGAAACCCAATTTAGGAAAATCCTATGTGGGAATTGTAACCCACAATAAATTGTACCATTCTTAAGTAAGCTCGATTAAGAACTTATCCTGTTAAAGATTACAAATACATTTGCTAAATGTGACCCTAGTATTAGGGGATTTACCTCAGATAAGTTAAGATCTTAACCCTATTAGAAGTGGCCTTATTAGAGGTCTTCAAACACTCTTTTGGAATGTCAGCTAAGTCTAGGTTTTACATATACGACAATTAATCCACTTGGTTAAAAGATTTCTTCTACAAATATTAATAAGCAACAGTAAAATTTGATATGTAAAAACTACCAACTCACTATGCTTGAATCACATCCTTTATTCTCAAATTAATACTACCATCACATACTCCTTTGATCTCTTTCTCAATCTGTAGATTCTTTGATTTGTCTTTCTCAGTTCTGCTTGGTAAATGTTTTTCTTCAACTTCTTTCCTTGTTTTCTTAAATTTCCAGTAAACTCTACTCTGTGTAAATATCATTCCTTATATAGACATACTTATGCCTCTTAATCTCCTTAATTTGATTTTCCTTCCTTTGAGCTCAGATGTTTGATCATCTTCTTCAATTTTGCAACTTGGTAAACCATGTGACTTTTACCTTGGAACTTGTAACTTTTCTTGGAACTTTCACTTTTATCTTTAACCACTTGATCTTTTCCTGAGATATTCATATTGAATTTTACCACTCATAGATCTTGTAAAAAACTTCATTTAATTCATTTCCTCATTCATCTCATCATAGCTTTGCATTAAATCATCATTTAATATCTGTATATTGTACTAGATAAACTTTCTTTGTAAGTCGGTAACTAACTTCATCTTTTCTTGATTTCTTACTTTCTCTTAGAGCTTTGTACTCATTAACTGCAAAAAACTCACATTATATTCTATTGACTGACTCAGTCTAGCTTGGTAAAGTATCTCTTTTAGTCATAACTTAATTCATTGCAGTTCCCAACTTGAGCAATCAAACATATTGATTTGATAACATCAAATATATTGTAGAAAACAACTAAAACATTGTTACTTCATCATTATTATATCTATATTTGTCACCCATTCAATTTCTCCTCTTAAGATATGGTAACACAAAAAAAAATGATTAATCAATTTCTTGAAATCAATGAGAAAACAACAACTGATCTAACCATTTCTACAATCATGAAACTCGGTATCACTCGGTCTTCATCATCTCCATCAGATAAACATCAGTTAATCAACAATCTCCCTCTTTGGCATTGATAGAAACCACTATAACAGTGTTATAGAAATTGATGATGGCATCTCTCAAATACATAAATGTACTCCCTATGAGTTGATATATATGTTTCCACTTTGATATTTCTAATTTGAATCTCCCTCCTGGATAAATCTTTTGTTTTTGTAACATACATCGTGAATCTCCTTCATGAGTAAACATTGTCATCAATTCATTATTCTCCCTCTTTGAGAACAATGCCAAAAAGTCATACTCCTGAAAGCTTGTTTCAGTATTAGATTATACCTTACATGTACTCATAAAACATTACATACATAAATGAGTAAATATTGTCATCAATTTGTTATTCTCACTCTTTGAGAACAATGCCAAAAAGTCATACTCCTGAAAATTTGTTTCAATAGTTGATTATAAATTACATGTCCTCATAAAACATTACATACAAAAATCTTTTCACAACTTCAGGCATCACCTAAAGTGTTTCATACTAACATTAATTCTGAAATAGATATTCTAATGAAATATAGAATTGATGCAACATGATTCATTCTCCTTAGTGAACATTGGATAGGGGAGGAACCCCTAATTTATCTCTTAGATACTCAAAATAATCCTTAGGTAGTGGATTTGTAAAGATATCAGCCAATTTTTCCTTTGAATTTACATATTCTAACTTCACATTCTTCTCTTGAACTTGTTCTCTCTAGTAGTGATACTTGATAGAAATGTGCTTGGTCTTTGAATGCATAAATGGGTTCTTTGATATGTTAATAGGACTTGTATTATCACAAAAATAGTAATAGGATCTATGATCTCTTCTTTCATACCTTCAATTAATGTCTTAATCCATATTATGTTTTCACAAATCATAGAAGAAACAACATATTCAACCTCGGCAGTAGACTATGAAATACAATTTTGTTTCTTTCTCAACCATGTAACCAATCTTTCTCCTAGAAAGAATGCTCCTCCACTAGTACTTTTCCTATCATCAACATTTCTAGCCCAATCTGCATCAGTGTATACTTGCAGATCAAAAGTACCTCCTTTCTTTTATAATCCAAACTCTTTTGTGTCTTTCAGGCATCTCAAATTCCTTTTAACTATAGACATATGTGTTTCCTTCGGATTAGAAGAAAATATTGCAACAATTCCAACAACATGTTCCATATCAGGTTTACTATTAAAAACATACTGCAATTTACCATTCGTGGATTGGTAAAGAGTATTATCCAACTCGTGTGTTTCATCCTCTTTAGATAATATACGTCCAATACCCATCGGTGTTCCAACAAGTTTGGAATCTTCCATACCAAAATTTTTAAGAATCTCTTTGATATACTTGGCTTGTGTAATATAGATTCCTCCATTAACTTGTTTTATTTATAGATCTAGAAAGAATTTAATCTCTCCAATCATTGGCATCTCAAACTATTTTCTCATCTCATTATCAAATCCTTTACATAAAGTGTCATTGTCTCCAAATATAATATCATCAACAAAAATTTCAGCAATCAAAACTTTATTATCACTATCACATTTCATGTAAACATTATTGTTATCACTTGTTCTTTGAAATTATTTTTTTATTAGATAAGAGTGTCATCTCTCATACGATGCTTGGGGTGCTTGTTTCAATCCATATAAATCTTTATGTAACTTACATATCTTGTTCTTGTTTGTGTTCTCAATGAATCCTTATGGTTTCTCAATGTATTCTTCTTCCTCAAGTATCCCATTAATAAATATAGACTTAACATCCATCTAATAAACTTTGAATCCTTTGTAAGCATTATATGCTAGAAATATTCTAACTCCTTCCAGTCTAGCAACAGGTGCAAAAATATCTCCATAGTCAATTCCTTCTTCTTGTGCATAACCTTTTCAAACCAATCTAGCTTTATTTATGATAACTTATCCACGCTCATTCAGTTTTTTTTTAAAATCCATTTAGTACTGATCACATTTTTTTCTTTAGGCCTGGGTACTAAAGTCCATGTCTTGTTCTTCTCAATTTGATCATACTCTTCTTTCATATATGTCATCCAATCCTAATTATCTAGTGCTTCCATAAATTTCTCTGGCTCAAATGAAGATATCAAACATGTATTGTCTCTGGCCTTGTTCCTTGTCACCACTCCAGCTTCCTTATTTCCAATAATATTTCTTGGGTAATGGTGCCTTCTCACATAATTTTCCAAAATAGGCTTAGTAGGTCTTAGTTCATCAACATCAACATTCAGTTAAGGAAATTCTTATACATTTTCCTCCTCTGTGGGTTCTCCTGGTAAAGTTTTAGGTGCATCATGTTGTCCATATAGAAACGTCTCATAATCATAAGATTCCTTCTTACTATCTACTTCATTCCTTTCTATAAATTCATTTATTCTCACATTCACACTTTCCACCATTATTTAGTAACCTCGTTCAAACATTTGTAAGCTTTACTCTTTGCAGAATATCCTAAGAATATTCCTTCAACGCCTTTTGAATCAAACTTGCCTTCTCTAGAATCTTTTAGAATATAAAATTTTCTCCCAAAGATTTTAAATTAACTAACATTAGGTTTGTGATCATACTAGATTTCATAAGGTGTCTTTTTAGTACCTTTCTTCATTTGTACTTAGTTCAATGTGTAAACATCAGTAATCACAACTTCTTTCTAGAAGTTATGTGAAACTTCATTTTCAATCATCAGTTTCCTAACATAATCAACAATGGATTTGTTCCTTCTTTTAGAAATTCCATCCTACTGTGGTGTCCTTGGTGCTGAAAATTGTCTCTTTATACCATTCTCATTAAAAAAAGTGTAAACTCATCAGAAGTAAACTCACCTCCTCTGTCAGATCTCAGAAATTTCAAGTGTCTTCCAGTTTCTTTTTCAACTCAGGCCTTATACCACTTAAACATTTGAAATGCATCAAATTTTTGTTTTAAGAACATTACAAACATCATTCTAGAATAATCATCCACAAGTAAAATAAAATATTTTTCTCCATAATAACTTTGAGTTCTCATCGGTCCACATAAATCACTATGAACTAAATCCAAAACACCTTGTGTAACATAAGTCTTGCTTGAAAAACTAGATTTAGTCATATTACCCATCTACATTCTCTACACATAGTATTATTTGGTTTTTCAAATATTGGTAGTCCTCTTACTCTATTCTTCTTACTCACTTTAATTAAGTTGTCAAAATTAACATGACAAAGCCTTTTGTTTCATAACCAAACATCTTCAACTTTAGCAAATATGCAACTCTTCATAGAAGTATCAAGATAAAATTTATTACCTTTAGATTATTCTCCAGTAGAAATTGGATTGCTCTTCGCATAAAATACTTTCACTCTTCCATATTGCAATTCTATTCGGTGATCTATATTGTTAAGTTGTGCAACACTGAACAAATTATACTTTAATCCCTCAACCGAATAGACATCATCACATCTTGTGTTTTTCAATATAATTATAGATCATTTTCCTTTCATAAGGTATGGAGCATCATTAACAAGTCTAACATAACCTTCATCATGCTTTTCCAAGGAAATAAGCTTAAGTGTGTCACTAGCCATTTGATGTGAACAACCATTATCTATAATACATGTTTCATTCTTACTTACTTGTGATATTAGGGCTCTGTGTGCTTATTCACCATAATCATCTTTTATAGAAACATAAACAACTTCTTTTTCCTCATTTTTATAAATATAATCATCATCACTTTGTCCTTCATTAGCAAGATAAAAAGATTTATTACCTTTTTGTAGTCTTTGTATCTCCTGAATCTATTTTCTATCTTGTCCTTATCTTTCTTCTCTTCTTTATCATTCTCTAGACGGTTAGATGCAAAGTGACCAATTTTATCACAATTAAAAAATTTCAAGGGTAACATACCTCAATATTTTCCTTTGCCTCTTTGTAGCCTTCTATAAAAAAATATTCAAATTCTCTTTCATTCTCCTCACATTCAGTAAATATCTTATCAATTCCTTCAGTGAAATGATAGAATTTATCACCAGCACTGCTCAAATAATCATTTCTAGCAGCAACTTCTCTAGCCTTTCCAATCTTTACAGTAGACTTAAATACAGATTCAACCTTAGAAATAGCATGCACACTATTGTCAAAATCATTAAGTTCAAATGTAGTTAACTTATCAATAGTGGAATCTAGTGAAACATTCATCTAGGGTGTAGATCTCAGCTCTTGTATAGAAGATACATGAATAACATAACTCATTAGCAGGGTTCTCAACATTTTTCTTGTCACATTATCCTATATTATGTTACCACTAGCTCCTCTGATAGAGTTAATAGTCTCCTTAAGTCTTTTACTATATTGTAATATGTTATCTCCTTCTTTCATCCTCATAGAGTCAAATTTTCCTCTCAAACTTTCTTCTTTAGCCTTCTGAACATACTGACCTCCACCATAGGTCAAGAAATTTTTATGCCACATCGGTTTCAAAGAGCACAACCATCAAGCTCATCATATTCTTGGTTCGTAAGTGTAGATGCAATCTCAATCATGACTTTTTTTATGTTCATATTTCTGTCTTTTCTCACTTATATTCAAAGTTGCTATAGTCGGTGCTATATATTCATTCTCAAGATAGTAAAGTGCATATTCTCCTACTCCAGAATTATGCAACTTAATTCTACCTTTTCCATTTAGAGAAATGATCCATATTCAACTTTGTTGCTTTCCTCTTATACATCTTTAGATCTTACTCAAGTCCTTTAAAATTTGCACTTTAGAGTAACAAATATCTAATACCAAATTTTGGTCTCATAGAGGGGGGGGGTGAATTAGAAAAATCAGACTTAAACTCTTAAAACAAAACTCATTGGTTCACTCGTGAAGTACCGAATACAATAAATAATCAATTCACTAAATAATATAAGAAGTAGTAAACCATTCAAACTTAGCAACATTAGATTAACTCATTCACACATGATATAACTCATAAACATAGGATTTAATGAGGAAACCTAATTGAGGAAAACCCTCTATGGGAATTGTAACCCAAAATAAAATTTTACCCTTCTGAAGTACGCTTGATTAAGAACTTATCCTATGAAAGATTATAAACACATTTTCTAAATGTGATCCTATTAGGGGATTTACCTCAGATCTGTTAAGATTTTCACCCTATTAGGAACTTAGGAGTAGCCTTGTTAGAGGTCTTCAAACACTCTTTTTGAATGTCACCTAGGTCCAGGTTTTACATATATGATGGTTAAATCCACTCAGTTAAGAGATTTATATGCTACAAATATTAATAAGCAACAATAAACTTTGATTTGTAAAAATTAGCAGCTCACTATGCTTGAATTGGATCCTTTATGCTCAAATGAACACTAGCATCACATACTCCATTGATCTCTTTCTCTATCAGTAGATTCTTTGATATGTCTTTCTCTGTTCTGCTCAGTAAATGTTATTCTTCAGCTTCTTTCCTTCTTTTCTCAAATCGCTAGAACACTCTACTATGTGTAAATATAATTCCTTGTATAGACATAATTATGCCTCTTAATCTCCTTAATATTATTTTCCTTCCTTTGCACTCAGCCGTTTGATCATCTTCTTCAATTTCGCAACTCAATAAACCATGCCACTTTTACCTTGAAACTTGCAACTTTTCTTGGAACTTTCACTTTTCTGTTTAACTGCTTGATCTTCACCTTAGATGTTCATAGTGAATTTTCCCTCATGTAGATCTTGTATCAAACTTCATTTAATTCATTTCCTCATCCATCTCATCATAGCTTTGCATTAAATCATCATTTAATATCTATATAATGTACATGGTAAAACATGCTTTGCAACTCGGTAAGTGACTTCATCACTGCTTAGTGTCTAACTTGCTCTTCATGCTCAGTGCATGGTAACTGTAACCAAATAAAATTAAATTCTATTGATTGAATTAGTCTAGCTTAGTAAATTATCTCTTTCAGTCATAACTTAATTCATTATAGTTCCTGACTTGATCAATCAAACATATTGATTTGATAGCATCAAATATACAGTAGAAAACAACTAAAACATCATTACTTCATTATTGTCTAATATATATTTGTCACCCATTTAACTTCTCCTTGTAAGATATGGTAACATGATAAAAATAAATTAATCAATTGCTTGACATCAATGAAAAAACAACAACTGATCTAACCATTTCTATAATCATGAATCTCGGTATCACTCGGTCTTCATCATCTCCATTAGATAAACATCAGTTAATGATGAGAGCATCCTAAAAAAAATCTCAATATGTAGGATATTGATGATCCAATCTTCATATAATCATTCAAATAATTTAAAAGAGGAAAATAATATCTTCTTTTACATGATCAATCAACAACAAAAAATTTCTTTGGTTCCTTTAACAAAGAACTTCAATTCTGTCCCAGGTTTTATAGTTTTCAGAGATTGAGTTATTTGAACCACTAAAACTCCAAACCAAACTTTATGGAAAAATTAAAGTTTGTATATAATTCAAATATCTATCACCTAAAGAAATTTTAAGGTAGGAGGACTCCATTTTATTCCTAAAACAATTATTGTTTCAGACTGCAAATAATGATCCATATCCCTGTCATAATTCAACATTTTTTTTTCTTTATGATGTTAGGGCATCCAGTATATTTCAAAATAATCATACATTAAAAATAAAAACAAACCCATCTTAAATCCATATGAATCTAGTTTCCAAAAATGTAAGATATGGATTTTTCCATTGGTTAAATCATGAGATAATTAGAAATCATTACCTGCCACTCTATTGAAGAGGGTTTAAAACCAGTCTTCACCAAAAATGTCCCAAATCTCACATATCTTCATAACAATCACTCTCACCAACAGGAAATTGAATATTATTGATATATTTTTATAATTAATCCAATTATAAGTTATAATTCTTCCATATGCATCTCTACCAAACGGTAGAACATGACTGTTCACAGGCATCCTGGAAACTACAAACAATAACTTTCACCAAAATGTGCATAACTTATTCATTTATTATGAAATTAAAACAAAAAAAAAGAATTAGAAAGAGGATTAATTAAAATATCTAAAAAATACTATATTACAAGGTTTATAGGTCATACATGGCCGTACAAGGTCTGGAAACATCAACTTAACACAAAAACACCAATCAAAATGAAAGTTGTAAACACACCAATTTGTTCCAAAACTATCTCCTCTTTCTCTATTCTTCAAATCATGATTTGGTTCGACCAAAAAAACATATTTATAGACTCTTTGGTATTTATAAACTATCCAACCACATGTATGACCTTTCATCTTCCCTTTTACAACTTTATGTGCAATTTTTTTTTGCACTTTTGCATTTTTTGCAAATGTTGCACTTTTGCAACCTTGATGCAAATTTGACAATTTTCCCCAATGACTCCCCCAAGTTTTAATAAATATTATAATATATCCAAATATACTATTTGAGACATTTTACAATTAATTTACCCTTCCATGGGTTATTTTAACAATTTTGACCTTATAGACAAAACTAGAACCTAAATGACAACCTTTAACAACTTTATGAAAATCATTACAATACTTGATGTTGTCTTTACAAATGGAATCATCATGAATCAATACATCATTAAATGACTTAAAAAATAATTTTTCTCTTGGTGACCTCTTGTGCTTATGTTCTCCTACACCGTACTCCTAGCTTTCAAAATTTTCCAAGTCCCTTGGAAACATGGAACCAATAACCTGCAAGAGGAAAAATTTAGAAAAAAATCTTCTCTCTTTTTCCTTCATTACATTTACCTCTTCATACCTCTTATCACCATCAACCTTTCCTTTAAGGACACAAGAATTTCCTTGTAATCACCTTCTCTAGTGCCCATGGCAGTGGAGCATTAATGGCTACAACTCAAAGGTTCCAAAAATCCACCACTCCTCTTACTAATAAATAACTACCAACATACTGCCATTTTACCCATCCAAGACCCTAGAAGATGCACTACCAACCTCCCTAAGTGGATTCTCTCTTTGCACCTTCTACCTAGCTTCATCTTGATGGAGAAAATATCAAGACCCATTTTTAGTTATTCCACACACACACCCTCATAAAATTCTTTACTACTGTTGGAAATAATGGGAAGTATGTATTGAGAGGGGAGGGGTAAATCAATACCTCCAAAATTTGTATCTCTTTAACCTTAATCCATTTAGTAACCCATTGTATTACCAACCATTTTTTCTATCCTATCTTTGTGTAAGTTACATCAATTCATAAAGTGAATAAACATGTAAACATTTATAGAAGCATTCATGAAATGTAATGACACATAAAACAAGATATTGTAATGCAGAAAACCCTTGTTAGAAGGTAAAAACTGCGGTGGGGATGACACCCACAAAAACTTCACTATCTATAGAATGGAAGGGGTTGGTTAAGGCTTACAATTTTGATCACTTCTAATGATATACTCTGTTAGGAGTATTATGTGGAGACTGGTTAAGGTCTACTATGTTAAGAGCTTTAGCAACACTATTTGGTGTGCACTCGGTTAAGATATTTACAAAGGATTGTTAAATCCACCTTTCTTGAAAGGATTTATTCTATTTTCTACACTTGTTATAATGTAGACAAAAATACTCATTGACCTGAGTGTATGAAATCTTCAATTACTAATTACAGATCCATTAATATCACATGTACAAAGTATCACCTATTGTGATTGATTAATACCTTTGTTGTTCGGTAGCCTTGATTCTTGGTTCTTGATAACCAAATTCATCTTTCACTATTATGCTTCTTGAAACTCTTAGTCTGATGCATATATGTGCTGCTTGGCTACTATAATCCTCACATCCATTCAAAAATAATGATTTCACATTTATTTATACAATAGATTGACCTAATTAAGTTTAACTTATTACAAAAATAACTCTATGATCGAAGGTTTACAACTTCACCTTGATCTCCTAGTTTGCATGTTTTCAATCAGTTAGATTGATTAAAACAATTAAAATTATCTTTCTTATCCCTCAAGAAATAGTTTTAAATTAGATCTAAACTCTAAATATAAAACATAATGGATTTATCTGATGTGGAAGTCAGATCCACATTTCTCGGGATATAACTGACTTTCGATGTCTGATGCTTGGATTGCTCTGAAAGTATTTCATTGTTCCTTCTATAAAATGTTCTTCGGGTTCCTTTTCTCTGTCAAGTTCCTCTCTTTTCTTCTCTTTCGGTTTACAGTGTAATTTTCTTGTTGGTTTCCTCTTTAGCATTTTTGTTTTGCACTGCAAAAGTGTGTCGTCAAATTTCTCTATACTTAGCACTTTCGGTCTAAACTGTAAGCCTTTCTTTTGGTGTAGTGTTACTGATGGTTCAAAGAACTATTTTCCCTTTGCATACTAATGGTAAAATTAATGTCTTCAATCTCCCCCTTTTACATTAGTATCTAAAACTGATATGTGCAAAATACTAAACTATGTAGTATGTACACCATGTGTTTACTTTGTCATTTATGACTCCCCCTATGTATATGATGGTATAGTATATGTATATACATGTATCCTTTCCTTTTTACTATACTCTCTTTTCACCTTATGTTCATATCATTCTCCCTTTAATACTGTACATATCATCATTTTCCCTTTTTTCTCTATATGTAATGTACATATCATTTTCCCCCTTTTTTGATAGTAAGGGAAAAGGTGTATACTTACAACTTATCAAAAATATGAGAATGAGAAGTCTTCATATCCTCCATCATTTTCTTTGATTTCTCCTTTTGGTGCCAAAGAGCCATGTGCTCTAGTGTAATTTTGGCATGCATATCATAGATTTTGTCTACTATAGACATCTTAGGGGTGGCAATTAGCTATCTTGTTGAAGTCATGTGTTGTTGTAGAAGTGTAAGTTTTAGCAATAGTTGAGCTTGTAGCTCGGTAACCTCATCTATAAAGTGTGATTCTGCTTCCCAAATTTCTTGTCTCAACCTTTTGATTTCTATAATCTTTTCATAATGTAGTTTGATTGCATTGTCATATGTGGTTAGACCTTGTGCACTTGCATTTAGATCAGAATCTATCTTTGCTATCTTATCACTAATTTCCTTATTGAATTTCTCTGAGGTGTACAACTTTTGAATTAAGGCTAATGCTTCTAAAATGATAGGGTCTAATTTGTTTTCTAATTCAGAAAGCTTTACCTTATTTTTTGTCACTTCTTGGCTGACCTTGTCAGTTAATTTGTACTGATATTTTCTCTCTACTCGTTCTTCAATGGCCTTTTCTACATCCACATTTTGATTTGTGATGGCTTTGGTTAGAACATAAAGTTGATCCAAAATGGGGGCATTTTGATCAACATCAATGTCAAGAACTATCTGGTGTCAGATATCTCTTGTATTTTCTAGCACTAGAGAGTCCTTGTGCTCTTTTCTAAGCTTTTCTTGTAAAGCTTTTCTCTGACAAATTTGTTTGTATTCTTGGAGAGATTCATATTCCAAATTAGTTGGATCAAATTTGGGTATCTCAAAAATTTTGTCAAGTGTTACTTCTAACTTTCTCTTCTTTGTTTTCTTCTTCTTCTTTTGAGATGCACCTGTATGCAGTACCATAACAAGCTTTTTCTTCTTGGTCTTATGTGCTAGATCAAGGATTCGGTGGTGTTGTACATTTTTCTTGCTGCTTAGGGTTTTCCTTTTGGTTGTGTGTTGATGTCTCCTCATCAACCTTCAGTATATCTGCAACATCTCCTTTTGTGTCCTTAGGAGTGGTATCAACTGGATTATCTTCTTCACCTTTCTCTTTTTGTACTTCATCTATATCTTTCATTTGTGCATCTGTTTCAGTGTGATCTCCATCTTTTTTTGTGTGATCTACATTTGTAATATTTTTTTCTCCATCAGTGACTTTCTGTTCATCGGTTGTCTCTTTCTTTTCTTCTTCCCTTGTCAATATTTTTCACAAATAAGCTATTTTTTATCCTTTCTTTGGCTTCCTCATAAGTTCCAAACTTGGGTTGTGATTTATCCAATGGTTCATTTATCAATGCCTCAATAGCATTTGATGCTTGATCTATGTTAACCTCATAGTCAAGTGATCCTAGCCATGCTGTCCTCGGTACATATGGCTTGATATAGGTGTAGTCAGTGTCCACCATAAAACATATTTAAGTCTTGTACTTTTATGCTAATTTCTATGGAATCCTCACTCTCTTCTGCATTCTTTCTTTGAATCCAACAAAGTATTCATCCATGACTGATTAAAAATTGTTTCCTAGTGATTTGATGAACTCACTAATCTGTGTGGTCACTAGTAGGGTAGTGGCCCATTTGACATTGCTTATAGATGGGAAGGATTCTTGAAAATAGAAAAATATGTGCATGATGAGTGTACCAAACTTACATGAGTTGGACTTTGCAGTCCTTATTGTCTTCATGTTGTCATCTAATTGCCTTAGTAGAAGTTCTGACAAGTCCAACTATAGTCCCTTCTTAACATTTTTGTATGTTGTATCCACTACTCTAGATGCAATATTGTTCATCTTGCTAGCCTAAATGAACTTGTACCCTAAGATACATGGTCCAAATTTCATTTCAATATCATTGATGGTGGCTACCTTTAATCCTCTTCCTTCACATGTTGCTCCTGTGTTCTTTTCAATGTCATCTTTAGGAGGGTGCTTTAGTGCCTTTACTTTATCAGTTATGGGATAACCAGTAACAGTGTGTATAACATCCCTGGTTATTGGTTTTGGCTCATCCAACCATATCTTTCGGTCATGTATTCTGCTCAGTACTAACCAATCCATTCGGTCTTATATTCCTTCGGGAATAGTAGGGCATGTGTGAAGCCTTTCACTTCAATATGCTTATCCTCTTCTTTTATTGTTCCATCATCGTTGAAAATATTTTTCAAGGCTTGCTCAAGTTCCAGGTCTCCTATTTTTGCGATCTTGCAATGAATATATGCTCGTACATCTTCAACAAGCAAAACCCTAGCTAGTATACTAGAGAATGCACCAGTGTTGTCGGGTTGTGAAGAAACCTCAGGACAGATCTTGTAGTGAGATTCTTCACAAGTGGTATTATTGATTAGATTGACCTTTATCTTCTTTTCATTCTTGAGCTTAGAGGTTCTTGACATAGTTGCCATCATTTTAGAATTTTATAGCTTTTTTTCGTAAATAAAAATAGAGTTCTTGGTGATTTTTGTTACTTACTTCAACCTTTTGTGATTACTGGGAATATTTATAAGTGTAATTAATAGGGTTGGATTTTCTCTACAATCTAGTTTCTTTGTGCTCTGGTTTTGCTCTGCTTCTTCTCTCAAATCTCTTTGTGAACAATTGAGTTGTTCTGTCGACTATTTATAGACTTTTGCCCTAAGTCATGTCATAAATGCTCACCCACTTCTCGGTGTTTGAAAACAAATTCATTGGGTAGCACACACACTTTATTCTCAGTAAGAATGTGATGCTCAGGACAAGTGTTAAATCATTTGACTATTTACTGACGGATCTCGGTATATGGCGAAGACAACATTTCCTTTTTACATGTTTACCGATGAATTTTGATTTACACTAGCTATTAGTAATAACTGAGAGGGGGGATGAATCAGTGGCCTCATAAATTTATCCAATTTAAACTTTAATCCACCAATCAATAATTCTCTAATTATTAAGTCCCAACAAGATGCATGCCATTGAAATACTTGAAACAAATAACTGTCTATCGGTTTACCTTGTCTGTCCTTATTCTCCTTGATAACCGATAAGCAGTAAACTGTATTTACCGATACTCAGTAAATGTGCAGAGTATAAAAGTCAATCCATAAATGCATATGCAAAATGTAAAACACTAAAGTAATAAACCATACACATAACACAAGGATTTTAACATGGAAACCCTGTTAAGGGAAAAACTAGTGGGACTGGTACCCCAAATTTTCACTCTTCTGAAGTGAGCCCTGTTAGGAGCCAACCCTGTTAAAGGTTACAAACACACTGGCAAGTGTGACCTTATTAGAGGATTTTTAATACATAGGTTGTCACTAAGTATTTGGCATCTACGCTACCATCCTTGAATCAGTCTCATGACTATCAATAGGATTTATGCAAATCTTACTACCATCCTTGAATCAGCCTCCTTCTTAGACTGTCAATAGGATTTAGGTAAGACCGGTGCTACTATAATGAGTCAACCTTCTGGTAATATGATAGGATATACCTCAATTACAAAAGACTGTTAAGTCCTACTCTGTTAAGAGACTTATTGCTTCAATGGTTAAACTGAAACAAAATGACCTGTTCCTAATGCAACTAAATTGTAGATTTTTAGATCTATTTAGTTACAATATCTCTCTAATAAATATAAAACTACAATTCCTTTTTACTTAACTCTTTCTTCTCTATGATGCTATTCTTCTCTTCTCATCGGTGTCTGCATAATTCTTTAGCTTTTCCTCAGCTTGATTGATTAGGACTGCATGAAGTTAATCCTTCATCAGTATCTTCTTTCAGTTCACTCCCTCATGTATCTGATTGCTTATCGACCACACGTAGAATGAATTATGCTTGTCTCTTAAATAGACATGATTTTCCTTAATTCTAGGTTCTTGATTCTTGTTTTTTGATTCTTGGTGTGAAAAACAATCTAGCCAAATTGATTTATGGCTTTAACTCCTTATTTATCTCATAGTTATCTTCTTGCCAACTATAAAAATCACTTACTTAACTGTGGTCAAATAAAAAAAATAAAACAACCAGTTAAGTCTATCCTTTAGCTCTGCCAGCTAGATATTTTGTCATTTTCTGATCTCTCTATTCCGTCAGTCAATTCTATAGTTCATCACCAGTGACAACTGCCAGTTCTGTTAGTGTTGCTTCAGTTAGCTTCAAGATCTCCGTCCGTCGGGCATCATTGGATCTTGCTCATCGGGCAACACTATTTTTAGCTCATCGAACATCATGTATTTTGCTTCATCAGGCAACACTGTCTTCTGCTCGTCGGGCATCACTATGAATTTTATCTTTGTCTTTACCGATGGTGTGCACTCTGTCGGTGTAGTCTGTCACTTAGTGAATACTAGACTTTTATGCATTGCTGAAAGCATAACCTTTATTCCATTTGTTCTCTAAAGTCTTTGGCATGACCATACAGATGATATCAAGTTGACATCAATGAAAATACAAACCATTAACTGATTTAATGTCTTGCATCATCTTCAACTTAATATAGTCAATCATTTAATCAGTTACATGTCATCAATCTCTCCCTTTGGCATTGATGGAAACATGCTATATTATCATACTATATTATTGCTATTACAATATGAAATACAATTGTTGAGATTCATCAAATTACCAAACAGTTTGCCTTGATAACCGATAAAATGTCTGACCACCGGTAAGCTCTGTGTAAGCTTAGATTTGATTCTTGTAGCTTTTCCATTTCTTCTTCTGATGTGTTGTGACCTCTGTTGGTGTCAATTTTCTCTTTGACTGTTTTGCATCTTTGATGTCACTATCTTGTATTTGCAAGTTTTATACAAATACTCTCCCTTAGGATATGATCTCCCTATTTGGAGTTCACTATCTTGTATTTGCAGCTTTTATACAAATACTCTCCCTTTGGATATGATCTCTCCCTGTTTGGAGTAATCTAATAATGAATAGTTTCTGATGATAATATGGAAACATTCTCTCCCTTTGACAACAATTCCAAACAAATATTTTACAAATATCTGACATTCTGTCAACTAATTTCTTCTTTCCATAATATATTCCTTGAATTTCCCTTATCCATTATCAATATAACAATCTGCTCTAGTGCTTGGTTCTGATATATACCTTGTTGTATATAGATGTAGCTTTGAAGTTCACCTTCTATTTTCATCAATCATGATTGATATTCTAATAATATATGGTTGATGCAGCCTTCAATCCTTTTATTGACTGTTAGACATGGGTTTGACCCCTAGTCTATTTCTCAGGTACTCAAATGTATCCTTGGGTAGTGACTTGGTGAATATATTAGCCAATTATTCTTCTGATTGCACATATTCAAGTGTCACCTCTTTTTCTTGAACTTGTTCTCTCAAATAATGATACTTGATGGTAATGTGTTTAGTCTTCACATGCATGATTGGATTCTTGGAAATATTTATTGCATTGGTGTTATCACAATAAATAATCACTGGTTCTTTGATCTTCATATGCATCCCTTCCAGCAATTGTTTGATTCATGCAATGTTTGATCAGTTTGCAGTAGCAACAACATATTCTGCTTCTGTAGTGGACTGAGAGATGCATCCTTGCTTCTTGCTAATCCATGTGACAAGTCTGTCACCCATAAAGAATGCTCCTCCAGTTGTGCTCTTTCGGT
>MU227830.1:2303431-2314104 GCA_018584345.1 Thuja plicata | reverse complement strand
TATCTTCATCTTTGCAAGCAGCTAGATAGCTAGCCTTCTTGCCTTTGTCCTTGTAATCTCGAGTATCACTTCTTTCTGATCATCGGTAACCTCTGTAATCTTTGTTATCACCTCTGTCAGATTTCTTGTCAAAAGATCTATTATCACTTCTGTCATCTTTTCTTTTGGGACATCTAGCAGCAAAGTGTCCAATCTCTTTACAATTAAAACATATAAGTGGTAACTTACCTTTGTATTTACCTTTTCCTCTTAGCATTCTTCTTTCCATGAGTGGTTCAATTTCATCTAGATCTTCTTCTTCACTTTCCCTTTCACTATCTCTTCTAGATGAATGTCTCTGACTAGATTTGCTTATTCTCACAGAAGACTTGAATGCAGACTCTAAGCTTGGTAAGATACTATTATCAAAATTGTTCATCTCAAATAAAATCAGTCTACCAATTAGGCTATCAAGAGTGATTGTATTATTTGCTACTGCTCTCATTTCTTGAATAGCAGAGACTCTAATAGCATATACAGGTAATAAGGTTCTTAGGATTTTACTTACCACTATCTCCTCTTCAAGTGTACCTCCAACACCTTGTATAGCATTGACTACTTCTTTTATTCTTGTGTTGTACTGTGTGATCTTTTCACCTTCTTTCATTATGAGATCATAAAACTTTCCTCTTAGGCTTTCTGCCTTGGCTCTCAGAATATTTGCATCACCTCCATGTAATAGTTTCAACTTGTCCCACATTGTCTTTGCATTCTTGCAATCTTTGACATCCTCAAATTCAACATTAGAGAGTGAGGCTGAAAGCTCTATAACCATGCAGTTATGTTCATGCTTTACTCTCAATTGATCCACTGTCAATGGTCATGTAGGCAACACATATTCATTTTTTAAGTATTGAGTAATATCATTGACAATACCTGATAAGTGAAGCTTTATCCTGCTTTTCCATGAAGCAAAGTTGTCCTTGTTCAACTTGGGCACATCTCATTTGTTCATCTTGTGATCTTTAACTTAGGTCTTGAAACCTTCCTTCTAAGCACACAAGCTCTGATACCAATTGTTAGTAATAACTGAGAGGGGGGGTGAATCAGTGGCCTTAGAAATTTATCCAATTTAAACTTTAATCCACCAATAAATACTTCTCTAATTATTAAGTCCCAACAAGATGCATGCCATTGAAATACTTGAAACAAATAACTGTCTGTCGGTTTACCTTGTCTGTCCTTATTCTCCTTGATAACCAATAAGCAGTAAACTATATTTACTGATACACAGTAAATGTATAGAGTATTCCAGTCAATCCATAAATGTATATGCAGAATGTAAAACACTAAAGTAATAAACCATACACATAACACAAGGATTTTAACGTGGAAACCTTGTTAAGGGAAAAACCACTGGGACTGGTACCCCAAATTTTTACTCTTCTAAAGTAATCCTTGTTAGGAGCCAACCCTATTAGAGGTTACAAACACACTATCAAGTGTGACCTTGTTAGAGGATTTTCAATACATAGGTTGTCACTAAGTATCTAGCATTTATGCTACCATCCTTGAATCAGTCTCATGACTGTCAATAGGCTTTATGCAAATCTTACTACCATCATTGAATCAGCCTCCTTCTTAGAATGTCAATATGATTTAGGTAAGACCAGTGCTACTATCATGAGTCAACCTTCTAGTAATTTTTTAGGATATACCTCAATTACAAAAGACTGTTAAGTCCTACTCTGTTAAGAGACTTATTGCTTCAATGGTTAAACTGAAACAAAATGACCTGTTCCTAATGCAACTGAATTGCAGATTTTTAGATCTATTTACTTACAATATCTCTCTGATCAATGTAACACTACAATTCCTTTGTACTTAACTCTTTCTGCTTTGTGATGCTGTGCTTCTCTGCTCGTCGGTGTTTGCAGAATTCTTTAGCTCTTCCTCAGCTTGATTGTTCAGGACTGCATGAAGTTAATCCTTTATTAGTTTCTCTTTAGCATCTTCTTTCAATTCACTCCCCCATGTATCTGATTTCTTATCGACCACACTTAGAATGAGCTATGCTTGTCTCTTAAATAGACATGATTTTCCTTAATTCTAGGTTCTTGATTCTTGATTCTTGATTTTTGGCGTGAAAAACAATCCAGCCAAATTGATTTATGGCTTTAAATCCTAATTTATCTCGTAGTTATCTTCTTTCCAACTGTACAAATCACTTACTTAACTGTGGTAAAATAAAACAAATAAAACAACCAGTTAATTCTATCCTTTAGCTCTGCCAGCTAGATATTTTGTCATTTTCTGATCTCTCTATTCCATCAGTCAATTTTGTAGTTCGTCACCGGTGACAACTGTCAGTTCCATTAGTGTTGCTTTAGTTAGCTTCGGGATCTCCATCCTTTAGGCATCATTGGATCTTTCTCATCGGGCAACACTATTTTTAGCTCGTCAGGCATCATGTGATTCTGCTTCATCGGGAAACACTGTCTTCTGCTCATCGGGCATCACTGTGACTTTTACCTCTGTCTTTACTGATGGTGTGCACTCCACCGATGTAGTCTATCACTTAGTGAATACTAGACTTTTATGCATTGCTGAAAGCATAACCTTTATTCCATTGGTTCTCTGAAGTCTTTGGCCTGGCCATATAGATGATATCAAGCTGACATCAATGACAATACAAACCATTAACTGATTTAATGTCTTGCATCATCTTCAACTGAATGTAGTCAATCATTTAATCAGTTACATGTCATCACTAGTGACTTAGCATTTTTTTGTTAACCGACGAAGCTTAGAAAGTATAGGAAACTAAGCTTTGTATGTACATCGATGATTCTTGGTAAGCATTGACCGATGAGATTGAATTCATAGAATGATAACAAGTAATATCGTAGTGCATCTTTAATCATGGTAGTTTGGCATTTCATCAATGTCTAATGGAACTGATGCAATAAATAACTTGGTATAATGAAGTTCCATCCTTACTTGTTCTTCTTAGGTGGGGGTGGTGATGTCACTAGATCCATTGGATAAGGTGTAACCATTTACATTTCTCTGTCCATCTTCATCAGTGTTTGTAGCTTTCCTCCACATTTTGTTTCTTGTCTTCCTAATGTCTTCAATGGTGTTTCCATTAGCAAAGGTGCTGGTCTTTGTTACTCAAACTCTGCAGTCTTATCTTAGATAACCAACTTTATGAAAGTGTACACATGTTATTCTGGGGTTAGTCCAGCTCCTAGACTTTCTCATCCATTGTCTTATATAGTTTGTAGTTATGTGTCCAAATATTCCACATGTTGTGCAGTTTTCCCATGTGTTGTAATCCCAAACATATGAGTTACCGACTCTTTTTGGTTGATAAGCACTTTCTTGATCTTTTGGCTTCCATACTTTCTTTTTCTTCTTCCAACATTCAAGAGATGTGTGTCCTTGCATTTTGCAAGTAGGACAGTATTTGTCCATGTAGGTTTCCTTCTTTGGTTATTTCACCTCATATTTACATTCATATGCTTTATGTCCTTTCTTGTTCCATTTATAACAAATTCCTATGAATGAAGGTGTGGATTTAGGAATACCTTTCATTTTTCTCTTGTAGACATTTTGTGTGGCCTAGTTTTTCACAGTGATTGCATGACTACTTTCTTGGCCTTTGATTTGCATAGACATTCTTTGGATCAACTTGGTTTGGTGATTCTTTATTTTCGGTATACCCTAGTCCAGTATTATTTTTGACTCTTCTTTGTCCATCTAGAAAATCATCCATCCTTTTATTTCTTTCGTCAGCTCTATTAATCATGTCATTGTGTTGTTTCTGAATTCTCACTTCATGTTTTAGCTTTTCATTTTCTTCTCTTAGCTCACTGATAGCTTCTATTCTCTCAATGAGTTGTGTATTCATTTTTTTTGCCTCCTAACTCATAAGAATAATCTGATTTTTGATCTCATGATGATGTTTTTTAAGTCTTTGTATTTCTGACTCTTTCTCTTGTAGCTTTTCAGTAATCTTCATCCTATCATCAATAACTAGTGTTCTTTCTTGCTCATCTTGTCTAGCATTGTTCATGACATCAATCATTCTTACCATCTATGTCTCTTAACCTATTTGTAGAGATTTTACTTGTCTAGCCAGATGTTGATTGATTTCATTCAGACTTGTGATGCTTTCTTCAAATGTGTCTGATTCTTTGCTTATTGTAGATCTTGAAGAATCAAATAGACTAGGTATCTCTTCTTCTTGGTAGTCTGTTTCATTATAGTGTGATGCCATAATCTTTCTTCCATCTAGAAATTGTATCATCTTTATTCTAGCTTCTTTATATTTTTCATAGAATATTTGTATCTCTAATTTTTGATTCACAATACTCTTGTCAAGCTTGTACTTCTCCATTGTATGATCTTTTCTCTTAAGTCTTCAAAATTTTTCAATTAAGAGATCTAGCTCTGATACCAATTATTGGAAATAATGGGAAGTATGTACTGATAGGGGAGGGGTGAATGACTACCTCTAAATCTTTTATCTCTTTAACCTTAATCCATTTAGTAATCCATTGTATTACCAACCATCTGCTCTATCCTATCTTTGTATAAGTTATATCAATTCATAAACTAAATAAAAATGTAAACACTCATAGAAGCATTCATGAAATGTAATGACACATAACACAAGATATGGTAATGTACAAAACCCTTTTTAGAAGGAAAAAACTCTGGTGGGGATGGCACCCACAAAAACTTCACTATCTATAAAATGGAAGGGGCTGGTTAAGGCTTACAATTTTGATCACTTCTGATGATCTACCCTGTTAGGAGTATTATGTGGAGACTAGCTAAGGTATTCTCTATTAAGAGCTTTAGAAACACTATTTAGTGTGCATTCGGTTAAGAGATTTACAAAGGATTGTTAAATCCACCTTTCTTGTAAGGATTTCTTCTATTTTCTACACTTTTTAGAATGTAGACAAAAATACTCATTGTCCTGATTGTATGCAATCTTCAATTTCTGATTACAAGTCCATTAAAATCACATGTACAAATTATCACCTAATGTGATTGATTAATACCTCTGTTGCTCAGTAGCCTTGATTCTTTGTTCTTGATAACCAAATTCATCTTTTTCTATTTTACTTCTTGAAACTCTCTGTCTGATCCATAGATGTGCTCCTTGGCTACTATCATCTTCACATCCATTCAAAATAATGATTACACATCTATTTATATAATAGATTGACCTAATTAAGTTTCACGTATTACAAAAATAACTCTATGATCGAAGGTTTATAACTTGACCTTGATCTCCTAGTTTGCATGTTTTCAATCAGTTAGATTGGTTAAAACAATTAAAATTGTTATTCTTTTCCCTCAAGAAATGGTTTTAGTACAAATCTAAACTCTAAAAATAAAACATAACCATTTTATCTGATGTACAAGTCAAATCCACATTTCTCAGGATATAACTGACTTTCGGTGTATAATGCTCAGGTTGCTCTCAAATTCTTTTAGTGTTACTTCTGTGAACTTTACGTTGGGTTCTCTTTCTCTATTGGGTTCCTCTCTTCTCTTATCTTTTGGTTTATACTATAATTTTCTCTTCGGGTTCCTCTATCGGTTTCCTCTTTCATTTTGCACTATAAAAGCGTGTCATTGTGTTTCTCTATACTTAGCACTTTTGGTCTGAATTGTAAGCTTGTCTTTTGGTGTAGTGTTACCGATGGTTCAAAGAACTATTTTCCTTTGCATACTAATGGAAATATTAATGTCTTAAATTACAGGTTTTATGGATAAGAACCATACAACCAAAAAAAGTACACAAAACACAAACAACCAACCTTGATCTTTTGTTGGGATCTGATACCAATATGGTGCAGAGCATCCTACATAAACTCTCAATATCTAGGATCTTAATGATCCAATCTTCATTTAATCATTCAAATAATTTAAAAGAGGCAAATACTATCTTCTTTCACAAGATCAATCAACAACAAAATATTTTTTTGGTTCCCTTAACAAACAACTTCAATTCTGTCCAAAGTTTTATAGTTTTCAGAGATTGAGTTATTTGACCCACTAAAACACCAACCCAAACTTTCTAAAAAAAAAAAATGTTCATGGATAATTCAAATATATATCACCTCACAAAATTTTAAGGTATGAGGACTCCATTTGATGCCACAAACAATTATTATTTCAGACTGCAAATTATGATGCATATCTATGTCATAATTTAGAAAATTTGTTCTTTATGATGCTAGGGAATTCAATATATTTCAAAATAAAAATCCTTTCAAAATTTAAAGAAAAAACCATATTAAATCCATATGAATCTAGTTTCCAAATTGTAAGATACGGATTTTTCCATTGGTTAAAACATGAGGTAATTAGAAATCATTGCCTGCCACTCCATTGAAGATGGTTTAAAATGAGTCTTCACCAAAAATGTCACAACTCTCACATATCTTAATAAAAATGACTTTGACCAAAAGGAAATTAAATCTTATACTATATATTTCCAATTAATCCAATTATAATTTATAATTCTTCCTTATGTGTCTGTACCAAATAGTACAATGTGACTGTTCACATGCATCCTCGAAACTAAAAACAATAACTTTCACCAAAACATGCATAACTTATTCATTTCTTTAAGATATTGAACCAAAATAAAATAATGAGAAAGAGGATTCATTCTACTATCTAAACACTACTATATAAAAGGGTTTCTATGCAGTACATGACCGTACAAGGCCCGAAAACAACAACTTAACACAAAAACACCAATCAAAATGTAATTTCTAAACACAAAAATTTGTTTAAAAAATTTCTCCTTCTTCTTTATTCTTCAAATCATGATTTGGTTCAACCAAAAAAACTATCCAACTACCCTTATGGCCTTTCATCTTCCCTTTTACTACTTTATGTGCATTTTTTTTTGCACTTTTACGTTTTTTGCAAATGTTGCACTTTTGCAACCTTGATGCAAATTTGACAATTTTTCCCTAATGACTCCCCCAAGTTTTAATAACTCTTATGATATATCCCAATAGACTATTTTAGATATTTTGCAATTAATTTACCCTTCCATGGGTTATTTCAACAATTTTGACCTTATAGACCAAACTAGGACCTAAATGACAACTTTTAACAACTTTATGCAAATCATTAAAATTCTTGATGTTGTCTTTACAAATGGATTCATCATGAATCAATACATTATAAAATGACTTAAAACATCATATTTCTCCTGGTGACCTCATGTGCTTATGTACTCATGCACTAGTTAATGAACACAATTTTGTGGACAAAAGAAAGGGCCTAGGAGACAAGCTCCTCAACAAACTAAAAAACAAGGGTTAGTAACCTCAACCATCTATTGCCATGCTAAAGCAAAAAGTAGGAAGTCTCATCAGTAACTTGTTGCAACAAGAACACTACAAAATACAATGAGAAACAACATTAACCAAAAAAATCTATGCTGCAACATGGGATCTGATACCATATGTAATGACCCATCAAGGAGCCCTTGGAACAAAGGGATAAATATGAAATTAATATTTTTTTTGACAATATCATGTCACGTGCATAGCATAAACAAAAAAATAATGATCATTATATGATGTTGCACAATAATAAGTCTTCACACGCCCCCAAGGGTTCCAAGACAACTCAAACACATACTTGAAATTAAATAGTCATGTTGCAAAGATTTCCCAATAAGAGCTCAGACTCTATCTAATGAGCTGCAAGAGGCCAAGTCAACACTAAAACATGACTACCAATAAATGAGACTAAATAATCCTTACAACAACTCTACACAAAGATTGTTTTTAAAGATGTTACACATATTCATAGAAGATTATGTTGATGACATATTGGAAAAATCCCATAGAATAAAATAACACTTGCCAATTTTGGAGAAAATTTTCACATGGCTAGAGGAATTCAAGGTGAGATTGAATCCAAAAAAGTGTGCATTTGGTATACAATTAGGAAATCTACTGGGTTACACAACATCAACCAAAGGCATTGAGATTGACACAGAAAAAGTTAAAGCAATCACGGAAATGGGGGCATCAAGAAACATAAGGCAAATAAGATCACTCTAAGGATGTATCCAATCTATTGAAAGATTCATTACTCAATTAGCCAAAAATTGTCACTCATTTACTCAACTCCTTTATAAGAACACAATATTCATATGGGATGAAAAACATGAAGAAGCCTTCACTCTTCTAAAGAAATACTTGATGAATCCACAAATATTGATGTCAACCATTCTAGGAAATCCTTCTCTTATATATTTTTACAATAGATCGTTCATTAGGTGCCTTATTAGCTCAAGAAGATTAAAAGGGAAAAGAAAAGGCAATTTACTACATCAGTAGGACCTTTGTCAAATATGATTTAAACTACAATTTCATTGAAACAACATGCCTAGAAATAGTTTTTTCCTTGCAAAATTACATCATTACATGTTGGCACACAAGATTAGACTCATAGCTAAAATTGATCCTTTGAAGTATATGTTTAGCAAAACAACCCTAACATGAAGATTGACAAACTGGGTTATGGTCTTGAGTGAGTTTGACATTGAATATATTGATAGGAGGTAAACAAAAGGTCAAGTCATCATGGATCAACTGGAAAAATCTCCTTTGAAAGATAATCAACCAATTTAGATTGAATTTCCTGATTCATGGATAATAAATGTTGAGGCAAAAACATGGAAACTCTATTTTTATGGATCCTATACATAACATGGCTCGGGGGCATGAGTTCTCCTAATCACTCCTCGTGGATACGCTATTCCTAAGTCCTACAAAACTTCTTTTTCCATGTACAAATTTAACATAGTTGAATATGAAGCACTGGTTATAGGCATAAAGATGGCTCTATAATGTATAGTGCCAGAACTACAAGTGTATGGTGACTGTCAACTTGTAATCAACCAGACCAATGATGATTACCAAACAAGAGATGACAAGTTGATGCCTTATAAAATGCTGATATTTGACTTGAAGAATTATTTTTTTAATCACATTTGAACAAATACCAAGAGATAAAATAAAATAAGTTTATGCCATGGAAACGTTAGCTTCTCTCTTACAAATGTCATATCAAAGTGCATGATATGAATTCTTGGTGCAAGAGTTGGTACAACCCACATTTAAGCCTCACAAATCCCAAATCATTTCTTGACTAGTTGGAAATGAATCCCCACAATATGGTCCTATTTATACTTACCTAAAAGATAATTTCTTACCCAAGGACCAATATAGAAACCAAAAGAGAAACTTTATTCGACAAACCTCCATATATACCCTTGTAGCCAAAATAATATACTACAAAGGTCTTGATGAAATGATTCTTAGAAATCTAGAGAGGGAGGAATCAAAAATTGCTTTACAAGACATTCATGAGGAAATTTATGGGTCATATTTGAGTGAATTTTATTTAACAAATAAAATTATAAGGATGCGGTATTGTTGGCCGACTATGGAAAAAGATGCTTGTCAATTTGTGAAGATATGTCAAAAGTGCCAATATCATGGTGATTCTATACATGTGCCAGCTCAAGAGTTGCATCCATTGACCACACCTTGGCCCTTTAAATAATGGGGTTTTGAATTAATAGGGATGATATATCCACCTTCATATAATGGTCACAAGTACATAATAACAGTAATTGAATACTTTACCAAATGGGTGGAAGTTGTTCCTTTAACAACTGTAACTATGAAACAAATCTCTATGTTTATTTTGAACCACATTATTTGTCAATATGGTATCCCACATGCCATACTCACTATAATGGAAACCAATTTAATAATAAGGATATTGATGAATTATGTAATAAATTTCATATCATACACCATTCTTCTTCAATCTATTACCCTTAAGGAAATGGTCAGGGTGAGAAATCAAAAAAAATAATCCTTAAAATTTTGAAGAAAATGGTGGATAATTTAGGAAGATATTGACATATTCAATTAAATATAGAATTATTGGCCTATAGAACAAGCATCTAAACACCCATAGAAGAACCACCTTTTCCATTGGTTTATGGGGCTGAAGTAGTTTTGCCTTTAAAAGTGGAAATTCCCTCATTAAGAGTCTCATTATATGGCTTAGTAACGAAACAATATTATAGAGTCGCTAGACTACAACAATTGGAATTACTTGAAGAACTTAAAACCAAATAATATGACCATCTCAAGGTATATCAAAACTGGATGTCAAGGAATTACAACAAGAAGATCAAATCAAGAGAATTTCAAGTGGGAGACCTAGTCCTAATGAAAATCCCTGAAAGAAATCAGAAAGAGAAAAGAAAGGAAACTTTGAGGAAAATTGGTTAGGACCTTTTGTTATAACATCTTCCTATGGGACAGGAACCTAAAAATTAGGCAATTGTGATGGAGATGAATTTCAATAATCTATCAATAGAATTAACTTAACGAGGTTTTATACTTAAAAATCAGATGAAAGAGTATTAGAGGAAAGAGTATTAGATGAGAGTATTAGGTGAGGAAAGCATTAGTTGTTGTACAATGAAAATTGATCCTGAAAAAATCTTTAAAAAGTAGTTATAAGTAATCCTAAAAAAAACCAAAAAAATAGTGAAAAGTGATCTTGAAGAAATTAAAAAATAGCAGAAAGAGATCCTAGAGGAAGCAAAAACATTC
>MU227830.1:2291038-2303255 GCA_018584345.1 Thuja plicata | reverse complement strand
TATATAAAAGGAAAAAGTGCCTTGGTGAAAACCTAGCAATCAGTGCCTTGGTAGGAGAGCAATAAATTCAAGAAGTGAAAACTTGTTAAAAAAGCACCATTTGACCCTTAAGTCATGCCTAGGTTTCATTTTCTATGTAAATTTTTTTGCCATCCTTGTACATATTCTTGCATCCATCATTTGTGCATATTCATAATAAAGTCTCAAAGCTGCATTTTGCATGTACCAAGATTTCATCTTGATTTTGAGATTTTCCTAAGTTTGAAATATTTGTATTCTAACTGGGGCACAAATCCTAAATCAGTGAGTTCATCAAGACATACCCAATTGAAAAAAATCTTTGCATCAAACCAAAATCAAGATACTTGAACCCTTTGATTCATTTTAAATTTCAAACATACCAATTTGATCAAGATTCAACATCACACCAAGCCGCAACATAAAATCTGATCAAGCCTTAGTAAGGATTAAAAAATTGAATAAAGCTTAAAAAAAATAGATGAAGTTCTTTATAAATATGGGTCTAAAAACAAAAAATCAATGTTATTTTGAGGGTTAATTGATTTCTAGGAATCATGTCATTTTATTAAATCGATGATATTTATGATTATATAAGAAATGATGGAGACATGATATTTTCTTAGTTTCTGAGTGTCTTCTTGTAAGATTAATTCATAGAAGTATGTGAACTTTCCTAATGACATAGTAATCAAAGAATCATCAAGGAAATTTAGATATGGAATGCATCAAATATTTTTTTGTTTACAGAATGGATACCTTGGCGATTTATATCTTCCATTTCTTAAAGCCAAAATCATCTTGCAACATTGAATTTGACAAAAGTAGTATTCATACTCCAATGGCTGAACCAGTGAGAGTTGTATCAACTTATTTTTTGAAATCTGAAGGAAGGAGATATTCATATTAACATGGTTTTCAAATCTAACTAGTGAGGGTTGTACCAACTTAAGTTTTTGAAAAGATCAATGATGAAAAATAAAATAGCATTATCTAGTGATAAGTGACAATCATAGCTGCATCTTGCATTCACTTTAGATTAGGCTTTCATTTTGTAGTTAAGGTGATTTTTTCTAAGAAATAGATCTTAAGGTTTTCCATTAAAAATAGGGGTGTATCAATCAAGGATATTACATCAATGTTTTCTTAAGATAGAGTATATAGACTTTCACACAAAAAAACTACATTTCATATAGTTCCATTAAGTTCATTATCCATTTTGCATTCCATTTCATTAATTTCATTAAAGAATATTTGATGCAGGAGAATCATCACATTCAAAGTTCCCTATGAAGGAAAAAGTACAAAGAGAAGACATGAATGATTTCAAGAAAGTCAATTGTCATGTATTGAAGACAATCATGGCATTTAAAGATAATATATGTAATAAATTTGTAATGAATCCTAAAGGGCATATTAAGGACCTTAGGATCATCAATGGTGATACATGAGCATAATGGGAAAATTAATTTTATTAGGTCCCTAGGAGTCTAAGAAGGATGTAGGAATGGTTAATGAAGTCTTAAGGATCTTCTAGACAGGGTTGATAGGTTATTAGTTGTTTTATTCAATAAAATGTAAGTTGGAGAATTTAAATTTTGAATCCCTACGGCTATATGTGAATATGAAAGAAATCAATTTTAGAAGGTTTAATTATTAAACACACAATCCAATTGATCCAAAATAGTTGTAGAAGTTAGTAAGGAATTTTATAAAATGGATTTCAATCATTATACGGGCATGAGGCCTGGAATGTACAGACTGTCTTAGTAAATGCAAAGAAAACCTAGAATTTTACTTGTAGAGGTCTAAGGGGTAATTTGGTTTGATATTGCTTGGTTTGGGGTTGTTTTTGAAGACTACTGAGATTTTGTAAGTCTAGAAGTATGATCTTCACATACTTGATTTATAAAAGCATACTTGATTTATTAAAGCATACTTTTAGCCCTCTCTAAGATAGAATACGGTCGATTTTTGGGATAGTTGGTTCAAAATACTAGCATCAAAGATTTTGATATGTTTGGTAAGATGATACAAGATATCTAGAAAAGTAACTGGTTCCGAGTGTTGTTTAAAATAATTGGAATGTAGGTGTCAATTTAGGTTTTCTTAGGGCTACAAGGAGACTAGGCCTAATAGGAGTGCTTCTAAGGTGGGAGTGTTGGGTGGTATTATAGACCACATACCTGATCAATCCTTGTGATAAGTAACATAAGAATACCAAAATCATGATCCTAGAATAGTGGGAGTGTCATTGCTTCAATTGTTGGCACTTGAGTATTTGAATCCTAGGAGCAAACCAACTTTAGCAACTTTGTATTCCACTACCATCCCAACCTCTGCATCAGGTGGTACCATCTTGCTCATCTTTGTTCATTCTTTCGGTAAGTCCAGAGTTGCATTTATTGTTGAGTGTTCCTATATGTGCCGAGCTATCCAATTTTGGTCGAGTATTCCTATATGTGCCAAGTGTGTTAGGAGTAACAGTACACAAGCACAACTGAGAGAGGGGTGAATCAGTTTTGATATAGAATATTAAACTTTAAACTTTATAAACCAAAACTGTAATTTAAATAATAACACAGTAAATGCCAACACAATAACACAATACTTATTGTTGAGGAAACCTTGTTAAAGGTAAAACCCTAGTGGGAATTAGCACCCACAAATAATGTACTAAGAGTATAGTATCCCTATTAAACAATTTAGCCCTGTTAGGAGCTTATTACAACATTACAGTACATAGTCCCTGTTAGGAGTCAAGAAAAGTAGTAGGCTCACTGCCCAGGCATACTGCCCAAATAAGGTTAAATCCACCCTCAAGGATTCACAATCTAAACAAGTGTATATATGAAATATACAATCCAGTGAACTGTCTGATAGTAACTATCTTTGCTTGGTCAGTTCCAATGAAGTATTCTTATCATAAACTCTACTCTACATCCAGCAACAAAACAAGCATCACCACTTACACTTCTCTTCCTTTTTAATCTCTACCACATCTTTCCAAAAGAAAAGATCACTCATATATACCCTATTACAATAATTGATTAGGTCAGTCAATTAAGCTTTCCTAATACACAAATAATTAATTAGGTTAGCCAATTAGGATTTCCCAATATACAAATAATTTTTTAAGCCCTTGCTAACACACACACGGTACCTATAACAAGTAAACATCAATTATAATCCACCACTTATACTCCAATATCTGCAATCCATACTCACAATTCTTAATATACGCTACATATTTGAAGTCGGCCACCAAAATAGGTCTCCTTTAGAATACATGCCACAAATGATGTCACCAGTACTTTCACAAAAATTTATCAGTAAAGAACATTCTTCAATGTGTCCTCAGTCATCCCATAAAATCACATGCACTAAAACATCTTTATCTATAAGATATACATAAAATATAGAGACCTTCTCTATCAAGCATTACTGTCATAGTCTAGAAACCAGTCTTCACTAAATCATCTGTAACAACATCAATATGTAACCTCAAGATAAGAGACCTTAGGAATAAGGTCATCAAACATCTTTCTTCATATTCCTATCTTTGATTATTCTGAAACATCTGTACAGTGTCTATACACTTCTATCAGTTAATCAACCAATCTATCCTCTTCACAGAAACATATGTTGACATCAATGAAAAAACATGAATATCAACATCATGAATAGTATCTAGATCTGATATCATCCAACAATCTCCCCCTTTTTTACTGATGAAAACATATGGGAAAATCCATCAACCAAAAATTACTTTCTCTTAATACAATCTTCTCAATATCCTTAACACAAATCTCCCCAAAACAGTATGGATTTTCACATAGAATCCTTCCCCATTTGGAAACAATGGAAAAGGGTACCATAACTCAATTTTAATCTTATGTAAGTTGTATCTTTTTCAAATCTTCATGAGCAATAGTGAGGTGCAAGATCACCCAAATGTGCTCTAGTGTTCCTGTGATCACTCCCCCTGAGGAGTATATCCATAAATCAAGTCCAAAAAATGATATAGCTCTGAGATCTACTAGACTGATGCATATCTGTATCAATTAATTATCACAAGGAGGGGCTCTGACCCCAAGGATGCTTCTAAGATACTCAAAATAATATTTTGGAAAAAGGTTTCATGAATATATCTGCTATATGTTCCTTTGTGCTAATATACTCCAGTTTAATATCTTTCTCGGCTACCTCCTCCCTCAAGAAATGATACTTAATAGAAATATGTTTAGTCTTTGAATGCATTACAAGATTCTTTGACATATTTACTATGATAGTATTGTCACAATGGATAACCAGTAGTTCTTAAAAAATTATTCCAATTTCCTTAAAAAATTATTCCAATTTCCTTCAACATTTGTTTCATCCAAACAACTTGTGTGCAATTTATTGCAGCAGCAACATACTCTGATTCAGCGGTAGATTGAGAAATAAATTTCTGCTTCTTGCTAAACCAAGAAACCAGCCTTTTTCTAAAGGAAAAATGTGCCACCACTTGTACTCTTTCTATCATCCACATAGCTACCCAATCAACATCAATATAAGCCTGCAAAACAAATTCATATGATTTTTCATACCATAATCCATATTCTATTATTCCTTTCAGGCATTTGAAAATTATTTACATAATAGAAAGGTGTGTCTCTTTAGGATCTATCTGATATCTTTCCACAATTCCAACTCCGTTGGTAATGTCTAGTCTAGTGTGAGTTAGATATTGTAGACCACCAATTATAGATCTATATTTTTTCTGAAAAACACTTTGAGTTTTATCATTAGCAGTTGGTTGGTATCCATTCACCATAGGTGTTCCAACAGGTTTACAATCTTCCATTCCAAACTTTTCAACATTTCCTTAAGATACTTGGACTGTGATATAAAAATGCCATTTTTACTTTGATTGATTTGTAAACCAAGAAAAATTTTCATTTCACCAATCAGTGACATCTCAAATTCATTTTCCATTTCTTTAGATAAATTCTTACTCATCTTATCATTGCCTCCAAAAATTATATCATCAACAAAAACTTCTATGATTAAGATTCCATCTTCATCAGTTCTTGAATATAAATTAGTGTCTGCATTACATTTTCTAAAACCAAGACGAAGTAGATACTTGTCCAGTCTTACATACCATGGTATCAATGCTTGTTTTAGTCCATAAAATGCTTTCTTCAGCTTAAAAACCATGTCTTCAACTTCAGTCAAAGGAAATCCATTAGGTTTCTCAATCTATACTTCTTCTTCTAAATCACCATTCAAGAATGTTGATTTCACATCCATCTGATATAATTTAAAGTCTTTATGTGAATCATAAGCAATAAATAGTCTCACAACTTCCAACCAAGCAACATGAGAAAATATTTCTTCATAGTCTATGCCTTCTTGTTGCGAGTAGCCTTAACACACCAATCTAGCCTCATTTCTTACCAATGTTCCTTCCTCATCCATCTTATTTCTAAAGACCCATTTAGTACCTATCACATTTTTGTTCTTAGGTCTTGGAACCAATTCCCAAGTATTATTTTTATTTATTCATTCAAGTTCTTCTTCCATAGGTTTAGTCCATGATTCATCTCTACATGCTTCATCAGTAGTTTTTGGTTCAACTTGATAAATCAAACAAATTTTATCTCTAACTCTAGATATAGTCATCATATCTTTACTTGCATCACCAATAATTTGATTTTTGGGATGGTTCTTCCTAATATACCTCAAAGTCTTTTGCATCTTAGTAACCTCAATCAATTTATCTTCAATTTCATTTTCAATGATCAAAGGTTCTTCAGGTTCAACAATGACCTCTTTCAACTCTATAATCTGACAAGAGTCATATATTATTTCCTGACTTTGAAAATTTCATCTATCCTCACATTAGCACTTTCAATCAACTTTATCAACCTCAGATTGAAACATTTATATGCTTTTCTCTTAGTATAATATCCAAGAAAAAATACTTTGTCACTTCTAGTGCCAAACTTCCCTATCTCATCATCTCTTTTGATACAACATTTACTTCCAAATATTCTCAAATATTTTACAATAGGTGTATGATAAAACCATAATTCCTAAGGAGTCTTACTTGTACCTTCTCTAATCTGAATTATGTTTAAGGTGTACTCAGCAGTGCCAAATGCTTCTCTCCAATGAAAATGTGACACATTTCCTTATATCAACATAGTCCTTGCAACATCTAATATAGTTATGTTTCTTTTCTCTGCTATCCAATTTTGAGGTGGAGTTCTAGGATCTGATGTATGTCTATGTATTCCATGTTCTTCACAGTAGGTATTAAATATATCTTATATAAACTCTCCACCTCTGTCTGATCTCAAACATTTTATCTTCAAAATAGATTCATTCTCAACTTTTTCTTTAAATAACTTGAATTTGTCAAATGCTTCATATTTCTCTCTCAAATATTTAACCCACATCATGCTAGAAAACTCATCAACAAAAAGTATAAAGTACCTTTCACCATAATAAGATCTCATTCTTGTAGGACCACATAGATCTATATGCACCAGATCTAACTTCCCTTTTTCTGAATAATATTTGCTTCTAAAACAGCTTTTGGTCTACTTCCCCACGCACTCTCTACACATAGTGTTAGATGGCTTTACAATCTTAGGTAGATCTCTTACAATATTAATCACACTTTCCTTCAAAATGTTATCAAAGTTAACATGACAAAATCTTCTATGCCATAGCCTTCACAATAAAACAATAAGCTTTAGATGTATTCAGTTATAATGCATTACCTCTAGATTTAGTACCAGATGCAATCCAATATCCTGATTTACTTCTTATAGATAATTTGTCATCAATGAATTTCAATTGATAATCTCTTTGCACTAACTGCCCAACACTCAACATATTATGCTTAAGTCCATCAACAAGTAACATTGTCATTATTAGTGTTTCCTTCCAGAGAAATAGATCCAAAACCAATGATAAGTTTAGGACTATTGTCACAAAATCTAACAACACAACCATCATATCTTTTCAAATTCAAAAATTTATTTTTATCTCCAGTCATATGACCTGAACAACCACTATCTATAACCCATTCAGATTTCTTTTCAACATGAGATACTAAATATTTTTACTCATGTAAAGGCTCATAATCCTTTATAGCAATAAATCCAGTTTCATCATAGTCACCATCATCATCAGAAACACCCTCACTAGCATAATTACATTCCTTGTCTTTAGGATACTTTGATTTGTAAACTTAAGGTTTATGCTTAGGAACCCTTGTAGGACATCGAGATGCAAAATCACCAATCTTGTTACATGAAAAACATTTCAAAGGTAGTTTGTATTCAAATTTACCCTTACCTCTCTTTTCTCTTCTAGCGATTAATGCTACCACTTCATCTAGCTTTATTTCTTCCTCTTGAATCTGTTCCCATTCCTCATCATACTCTCAAAGCTCTTGTTTCATGTCACTATTTCTAGTGCTTGCAATTCTTGACAAGATCTTTTTGTTTCTATGCATAGTTGCCTTGAATGTTGACTCAACTTTAGGTAAATCATCTCCCGATTCTGTGGCCTCAAAATTAGTTAGCTTTCCAATAAACATCTCTCTAGTGAAGTTCAGTGTCAAAGGTATAATCTCCTCTATAGCTTGTAGTTTAGTTCTATATGGAGGTGTCAAAGATCTAAGAATCTTCGCAATCACTTCTTCCTCACTATAAGTACCTCTAGAGTTTCTAATGCAAGTAACCACTTCAGTAATTCTCTATCCATATGCCCTCATTTTATCATCTTCTCTCATTTTAGTGATTCCATCTTCATCTTCTAGTTTTGTAGCTTTGTCTATCTTGTAAACTTATCTCCTTCATATAGTGCTTCCAATATTTTCCAAATCTCATGTGTAGAGTCCAATTATTTTACTTCTATGAATTCACCTTCAGAAAGTGTGTTGATCAAAGAGTCCCTTGCGATCATATTACATGAAAATAGCTTCTTTTCATCTTCTATAGCTTTCTCTAGTTCATCCTTAGTCACTATCTTTTAATTCTTCATTGTGATCATCCAATAGTCAATTCCCAAATATAGTAAATGTGATCTCATCTTGTTCTTCGAACTATCAATGTTTTTAGGATCAAATTTTGGACTATCTTTCCTATAGTAAGTCATCTTCAAGATCACCTCAAGCTGTTAAGATTTATCTTTAAGGACTAGTAGCTTTGATACCACTTGTTAGGAATAACAGTCTACAAGAACAACTCAGAGGGGGGTGAATAAGTTGTGATATAGAATATTAAACTTTAAACTTTATAAACCAAAACTGTAATGCAAATAATAACACAGTAAATGCATACACAATAACACAATACTTGTTGTCGAGGAAATCCTATTAAAGGTAAAAAAATAGTCGGAATTAGTGCCCACAAATAATGTACAAAGAGTATAGTATCCCTCTTAAAATATTTACACAAATAATGTACAAAGAGTATAATATCCCTCTTAAAAGATTTATCCATGTTAGGAGCTTATTATAGCATTACAGTACACAGTCCCTATTAGGAGATAAAACCTCTAAGGAGTCAAGAAAAGTAGTAGGGTCACTATCTAGGAATACTTCCCAAAGAAGGTTAAAGCCACCCTAAAGGATTCACAATCCAAACAAGTGTATATATCAAATATACAATCCAATGAACTGTTTGATAGCAACTATCTTTGCTTGGTTAGTTCCAATGAAGTATTCTTATCACAAACTTTGTTCTACATCTAGCAGAAAAACAAGCCTCGCAGCTTACACTTATCTTCCTTTTCAATCTCTACCACATCTTTCAAAAATAAAAGATCACTCATATATACCCTATTACAATAATTCATTAGGTTGGCCAATTAAGCTTTCCTAATAAAGAAATAATTAATTAGGTCGGTGAATTAGGCTTTCCCAATATAAAATAATTGTTTAACCCCTTTCTAAGATACACACAATACCTATAACAAGTAAACATCAATTAAAATCCACCATTTATACTCCAAGATCCGCAATCCACACTCACCATTCTCAATACATGCTACATGTTTGAAGTCGGCCACCAGAATATGTCTCCTCCATAATACATGCTAAAGATTATGTCACCAGTACTTTCACAACAATTAATGAGTAAAAAAAATTCTTCAATGTGTCCTTAATCATCCCATAAGATCCCATGCACTGAAACATCTTTCTCTGTAAGATATACACAAAATAAAGAGACCTCCTCTGTCAAGCATTACTGTCATAGTCCAGAAACCATTCTTCACTAAATCATCTGTAACATCATCAATATGTAAGCTTAAGTCAAGTGACCTTAGGAATGAGGTCACCACACATCTGTCTTCATAGCCCTTTCTTCAATCATTTTGAAACATCCATACAGTGTAAGTACACTTATGTCAGTTAATTAACCAATCTATCCTCTTCACAAAAAGATATGTTGACATCAATGACAAAACATGAATATCAACAACATGAATAGTATTCAAATATGATATCATCCAATAGAGTGAGCCAAAGGTTTGTTGATACTCAGTTCTTCTTGTTGTGGTCTCTGCATCAATCTTTATCATTATTAATTGCATTGCATTCTATTACATATCATTAAAAATTCATCTAAAATGTATTATTTAAAACATTAATCATAGCATTCATATATAATCACTTCATCTAGTATTAGTACATACATTCAACATTGCATTGAAAAATACAAAAATAGAGACATAAAATCATATAGAGCTACATAATGCATATCATCAAAAGTTTTAAAAGTCCAGTATACAATGATATAAGAAGAAGCAAAATATGAATATATCAAGAGTGAATGTCATCATAAACTAAAGTACATCGTCATAATGAGTATCAAAAATATCACAAAGGTACATAAAATTTAAATCTACCAATCTAATCAAATAGAGGAACATCTATCTGTGACCATTGTCTGCACCTACACCTGTACATGTACCTATACCTGTATATATACCTATAGGGAGAACTTGAGAAGAATTTGTTTCCTGAGTAGGATCACTACCAAACCAAGCAATAAATGCAACCAACATTAAACTAACCTGAGCCAACTCACCTCGTATATTTTTCATACTGGTATGGATACCATGTATATCCTGGATAGGAGGATCATAAAGAATTGATGGAGTAGCCACTGCTACTAAAACTACTGAAACATCTGAAATATCAGAAACATTCAGATCATCCTGTCTACCTGCTCAGGAACCTCTATGGGTCTAGTCGTGGGATAACATAGGATTAAATTCTCACCTCTAAGGAACCTTTATGTGAGCTTTTCTCTCAGGAATAGTAACTCATCTACCTGTCACCCCAATGCTACCAATACCAACTGTACTGCTAGATGTTCCAACACCCTGATCAACCTTAGACCTAGAGAATCATGTATCATGTCTTCCACGAACAATACCAGTAATATAACTATTGCTAGCCTCATAATATGCTCTACTTAGTGCTACTTTACAAGTTGGTACCCTACCTATTGAAGCTCAAACAACTCTGCCTCTGCTATGACTAATCGATCTACCTCCTTGAACCTATACCCATCTCGGTCTATAGTGTCCTCATTGGTCATCATCTTGATGATCATCATTATCATCATCTAAATCTGGATCATCAATATCAAGATTTGGATCTGTAAGATGTGTAAAATGAGGAAACTCATGTAGCTAGTACCATTAATTGTACTAGGGAGTCACTCCTGCATCCTTGATATCATCACCATAATCCCACTGCATCATTCGAAGGCATAAAAAATCAATCCTAGAAGCTTAGTAATCAACATTGGGCCCCCACAATGATCTCTCTATCTGAACTCAAGCATAATGAGATAAACCCTATGGTAAACTCTAAGTGCGGCCAAACTATCTCAACACTTTGAAAAAACAAAAACTCTCAATGATGAAGACTATGTGACCGATGAACCAATGTGAAGTGAAGAAGTATGGTATCTCCTAATTATCCTCACTCTAATCCTCACATCCAAGATATGGTCTTAGTAGACCTCATCTAGATTATCGATCATCCTCCTCCAATATTATAATTTCCCAACCAGGGTTGGAGAATGAATCCTAGATATGCATAAATGTAAGGATGACCTTGAGGATGAGATATCTCTGCTATAGGTCTTGCCACTAGAAGATGCTCCTAGGCCCATAACTGTAATAAAAAAACACTAATAGATAATGCAACACTATGATGATAGACCACATGATGTAAATCGTGCTACAAATTTTCTAGTAAACATGATCCCCATAAAAATATACAAGGCTGGGAAATCATATCCTCAAAAATATTTCCCCACCCTATGGAAAATTTGTGAGCATGTTGGTCTGACATCGAGAATCCTGTTATCAAAGCTTCCATCATGGAAGGAAGAGGAGCATATAACTGTCTCATCCATTGCTAAGGAATGGTCTTGTCTCTAATGTAATCATCACCAAATATTCATTTATAGACTACTTTATCATAAAATAAATCATAATATAAAAGCTCTCCCATGATTGGGATCTGCAACAATCTATAGACATCTTATGGCATAATTGTCATCTCACCCCTTGGTAAATGAAAGGTGTTATGATCCTAGTGCTAACACTTAGATAAAGTGGTCAATAAACCATGGTTCACTAAGAATCATAGAATCTAAAAAAGGCATACACGTCCACCCAGATTGATCACATTCTTGTCCTTAGTAGACAAGTTGTGGACCATGTCCAACGGCGACAGATATATCCTCCAGATGATCCATTTCCTATAGGAAACCTGATTTCATCAAAACATAATCAATCAATAAAAGGCATCCAGTTGATCATCTAAAGTCATCCAACATAATCAATCCAATCATAATCAATCCTATCTCTCTTCTTGAGCACATCAAAGTATTTTATTTCTCTAGATCTTGAGGACAAAGTATCAATCAATCTAATCAATCATCCTAATCGACTCAATTTTACTGACATCAACAGACATAGACATGAAGTTTGTGATTGACATCATTCAATTTTCTATCTAATCAACATCATAAAAGGGATATTGTGTTGGAAATATAGATGGAGTAACTGAGAGGGGAGGGGTGAATCAGTTACCACAAAAATAAATCCACAAGTCCTTTAGATGTCTTCAATATATACTGCTGTTACTCGGTAGATTAACTTATTATTG
>MU227830.1:2259841-2283034 GCA_018584345.1 Thuja plicata | reverse complement strand
AGAAAAAGCTTCTATATTCAACTAATGAATTACAAATTACAATCTCCTTAATGAAATACAAAGCGGTGAGTCCTTATAAAAGGATACCAAAACCCTAAAGGGGAAACCCTAAAGAAAATAGAAAGATACCTAAGTATAACTTAAGCAAAGAGTAGATAGACTAATAATTAACTGAATTAATTATTAGCTAAACTAAGACTACTCTAACACCCCCCTTAAGTGTAACTTAGGGAGAAGCAAAATAGCTAAACTACTGCAGAAAGCAAGAAAGATGGGTCCTGGCAACAAGGCCTGATCAGGTACCCAAAACAAGAAAGGGAAAAGATGTCCCTAAGAGAGGAACAAGAATGAGCAAGGAGCATCTCCGAAGCATGGAACTGTAAATTCTGTCAGGAGAAACTGCTGGAACCCCCACTGAAGTGCATGACCAGGTAGAGAAGACAATGTCTGAAGAGCTGATCAATCGAACCAGGAAGTAATGGAACCAACAGGTGAACCCCCCCATAATGCTGAACTGGCATTGCATTTCAGTGTTCCTGTCACCTCTCCCAGTTTAGCATTATGGGGAGGGTTCACCTATTGGTTCTATTACTTCCTGGTTCGATTGATCAACTCTTCATACATTGTCTTCTCTACCTGGTCATGCACTTTAGTGGGGGTTCCAGCAGTTTCTCCTGACAGAGTTTACAGTTCCATGCTTCGGAGATGCTCCTTGCTCATTGTTGTTCCTCTCTCTGGGACATCTTTTCCCTTTCTTGTTTTGGGTACTTGATCAGGCCTTGTTGCCGGGACCCATCTTTCCTGCTTTCTGCAGTAGTTTAGCTATTTTTCTTCTCCCTAAGTTACACTTAAGGGGGGGTGTTAGAGTAGTCTTAGTTTAGCTAATAATTAATTCAGTTAATTATTAGTCTATCTACTCTTTGCTTAAGTTATACTTAGGCATCTTTCTATTTTCTTTAGGGTTTCCCCTTTAGGGTTTTGGTATCCTTTTATAAGGACTCACCACTTTGTATTTCATTAAGGAGATTGTAATTTGTAATTCATTAGTTGAATATAGAAGCTTTTTCTCTCAACATGGATTTCCAGTCTCTGGCCTTCTGGCCGCCATAGTTTCTCTTCTCTCTTCTGTCTTTGCTTCTATTTATGTGATAGTAATGCATGTAGGTGGTCTTAGGTAGATTTGCATTTGTCAAATCTAACACATACGATCATCATAATGGGGAATCAAATTGATCAAATCATCAATGGGGCATCGAAAAAATCAAAAATCATTTTTTATCAGCGTCACATTGAGGTTTTATCACACTGAGGTTTTATCATATCAAAATCAAATCAAGATAATTAAATTGACATCAATTAGTGGATCCAACATAAAATCAGGCATCAATCAATCAGTTGATCAAACATCAGTGATTCTTTGAACCAACACGCTTTGCACATTGATTCAAAGAGGGGAATTTATAGACACCCCAAATTGGTCAAGACAAATCAAATGCAATTCAATCTAATTCAAATCAAGCACTTTTGAGCATCAAAGCATGAATTAAAAGGAAATCAAAGCTATTGGATTAATTAATATAAAAAGATCAAATAATTATGCAATTGTATTTAATCAATTAATTGTATAGTTTAAATCAAATTTAATCCAACCCATTAAAGGGAACCCATGGATAAAATAATTAATTAAATCAATTCATTAAATACATTTATTCTAGATAGCCACAAAAGGACAAAACTCAATCAACCAATGAGGTGAGAGCATTTGAATCACATGGATAAAGGACAAATCAATTCTCTACCACTCAACTTCAGGTACATCTTGACCATTCATCCTTGTCTCTTTGTCCCAACATTTAAAACCATTAATTTGACTACACCTTGATCAAAGTTAATTTACTCTACCCCCTATCCTTGGAAATCCTATAAATAGGATGCATTTTAAGAGAAAATGACCCATTCACCATTTGCATTTGAATTATAATTCAATTTTGCATCCATGCTTAGCATAGTTTGAGTTCTTTAGCTTTATTCTTGCATCTTAGTTTAAATGCATTCTATTTCATCATGTTTTAGCTTAATTTTCACATCATGTAGCTTAATATTTCAAATTCTCATTCTAGGATTGTCAGTTTAGGAATGCTTTAAATCTTAGATCATTTTTTTAGCTTCCTAGTTAGAGAGAGATGAGAAAGTTTTGATTTCTTCAATTTGATTCTTTAGCATGCTATATCTTCAAAATCTATTCAAATTGAGTAATTTGAGTTAATGTTTCATTAATGTAAATTAAATTTTATGCAATTACTATCTTTCTGCATTGATCAATTTTTCACTTTACATGATGCCATCACTTTGAAATGGGGAGATTGTTAGAATATTGTTGAGCATGTCAAAGTTTGGTGTTTGGGTGTGGTGATAATAATGTTTTTCATTGATGTCAGCATGCTATTTGCTATTTTAGATAGTGTGTTCACTATGTCCAGGAAATGTGAATTCAATTGTTTTAGATGATGTATTAAAAATATTGAGTTGTGATCATAAGGTATTATTTAGAGGTGTTTGTAGATGTCTACAGATATTCACAAAAGTTTTGATGAAAATTTAAGAAAGGTTACTACTATTACAGTGTTCCTATGTACAATGGATGAGTATTTGGATCAGTATGACTTGGATTTGATTTTTCAGAGGTTGAAAAGTTGGTGGTTGCATGGTTCCTTATCATCGTGTTCACATTTGGTGTTATTCATGACTAAGTGTATGACAAGCTATCTTTTTTTATGACAGAGTTTGGAATTGGGTGTTCCTATTGATCAGAGATGGACATGAGATGATGTGAGTTTTATGAATGGTATTCATGTTGATTGTTGGTATCTTTAGATCATGTAATGAATGTTCTATTTGACTAGATCATTGGATGTGATCATATTTTCTATTTTGGGTAGCGTGTTGGTGCTTTGTGATTTAGGTCCTAGCCAACTTGATGGAGTGAAATGTTTATATTCTTGATGCTTCTTCAATGACACATAATCATATTCATGGTTGATTTTTTGGGTCCTATGTAAGTTTTATCTGACTTTATTTGGATCACTTGGAGGATTGAGCTAATTTTTTTATCTTTTATTATAACACGTCTTTGCTGATCTAGTGGTTGGTCATTCTTTGTAATCAGTATAAATGAGAGATAATTTTTTTAATTTATGTGTGAAAGAGAGAGAGAGAGAGAGAGAGAGAGAGAGAGAGAGAGAGAGAGAGAGAGGTGTAAAAAGAGAATTTTTGATAGGTAGATTTTGAGAATCATTAGAACTGTATTGGCATTGGAGATTTTGTTTCTTAGTTTGATTGTAATGGAATGTATGTCTACCCTGTTGTAATTGAAAATAGAGATGAGTGAACCCAATTGAGGGCCAGATATGAGATTGTATCAAGTGAGTAGTGATATCTGGGCAGTGAGCCTACAGATTATTTTGTTAGCATGTGGTTGCAAATACATCCTTTTTTCTCAATCTTTTCTCTTAACCAGGAAGTAATTTTTGTAGAGTACATTCATCTTGTGAGTTTGATTCCCACTTGGGTTTTCCCTTAACTGAGTTTCCTCAAGAACAAATCTTTTTGTTCTCCATGTTATTCTTTCCTTTAGAAAAAATATCTTTAAATGAAGATTCTAATTTAGGTAAATAATCTCTTAACCTATCCATTTCAAAATCACTTAACTTACCAACTAATAAAACCCTTTCCAAGGCGTATATGGTTCTTTTATCCTTAATACTAGAAAATTTGACATCATAAAAGCATGGAAAGGATATGAGAATATTTGACACAATTTATTATTATGTAATTGTTCCTCTGACATATCTAATTCCACATAAAATTGTGGTAATCTTCTCCACATATGTTCTGATGTTCTCATCTTCTCTCATTCTTATGGACTCTAGCTTTCCTTTCAAACTTTGTAGCCTTGCTTGTTGAAAAATGTATCCCCTTCATAAAGTGATTGTAACTTAATCCAAATTTCATGATAAGTCTCATGTTCCATCACATCATTGTATTCAGTATCATTTAGAGCACTGAGTAATGCCTCCTTTGCAACCATGTTGATGTAGCAATTCTTCATTTCATCTTCATCAACGTTCTTTAGATCAGGAACCTAGTAAGGTCTACTTGTAATGTTCTAATGCTCAATTCGCATGTATATCAAGTGATTAATCATCCTTTCTTTCCATAGTACATAGTTATTTTGATCAAACTTAGGATTGACTTCTTAAAAGTAATTTATGATCTCCTCAAGTGATTGAGATTCAGAGAGATGACCAAATAGCTTTGATACTAATTTTTAGTAATAAAAATGCTCTTCACACAAATGAGGGGGGAGGTGAACCATTTTTAAGAAAAATGAAACATAAAACCTCCCATGATTAATTAGATCTAAATCTTTGAGAATAATGTACAAAAAGTAATACACCAAGACATAGGACCAATATTTTGTTGTCAAGGAAAACCCTGTTAAGGAAAAACCCCAGTGGGGATCAAACCCACTAGATAATACACTAGTACATGAAAAAACCTATTGAAGGTACAATAAGGAATGCAATTTAGGCACTCTCCTAAATCTCAGTGCTCTAATACAATAAGGAAAACAACCTTGATTGGACAAAAATCCAATTACAATAAGGGAAACAACCCAATGAGTCATCAAAAAATTACAATGGATAGCAATCCACCGAAATGAACTGGCTAAGAGTATCAATTATGCCAACAAATTTTATTTGAAGTACAACATAGAATCCACTTATACATCTTTTGATCTCTTCTCCAATCACTACAACTTACTTCATCATCCATACACATCACCTATCAACCACCAAAAAATCTACAAAATGAATCCCTTACATATACAATCCTCATAAATGAGTCAGATCAATACAAAATAAGATACATCATCTAGTGTTATTCCATAGGTGTGGGCTAAAAAAATTATAGAATGTATTACAATAAGGATTTACATGCTAGAAATGAATAACATAAATCCAAAAATAGAAGCAACATGTTTCTTTCTTGAGTCAGCCAGAAAAATAAATGTCCTTCCTCTATCCGAAGAATAGTCTACCATTAAAATCAAATAATCAACAAGAAAATATGCATCAATATAGGAAAGTGTGCCCAGGTGATATGACCATGATCTCTCAACACCATCTTGCACAACCAAAATGTTTTGGTCAAAATACTGAACATCTATCTGAAACATTTGACCAATAAATCGTGACAAAAGCTAGTCTTTGTGAAATTTTGAATAACTCTCCCAAAATAGCTCAAAATCACATTCGAACACAAGTATAGAATGTAGAAAATATTTCAAACATCTAGAAAGGTTAGCAAGCATAACTGGTCCAATTTATGAGTACACAAAACCATTCTCTGCACTAAACTACAACAAGTACACTATCTAATAAATAGATATGTTGACATCAATGACAAAACATTAATTCCAAACATAGCCAACAATTTCTGAATGGTCTAAAAAATATCCCCAAATAGAATAATAGAAATAATACCAACAAACCTTTCTATCTAAACCTATTGGGTCATCTTAGGCACCTCTATAGTAACGTGTCTCATATTTTGAAGAGTGCCAGTGGTTTTCTTAGGGAAACAATTATTTTGTTCATGCAAACATTGGTAGATACACTTAGTGAAAAGTTTCAAGGTAACCTAAATATTTTACAATTCATTTTGGATGTGAACCAACAATGAGATCGTATCAATTTTGGTAGGTTTACCCTAGGCTTGGTTAAATTTTTTGTATCAAATTTCTTGAATGCTTAGGGCCATGCCTTACAAGTGATATCCCTTGTGTGCCCTATGTCATGTCCATGAAATTATGAGTGTGTGTTTGGTTATTTTAGGAAGTTTAATTAGCTTCCCATTGCATTTGGTTGCATTCAATTTCATCAAGTTTGGTAAGCGATATTTGTATTTCTTTGTGGGTAACCATAAACCTCTCCTCAGGTAAACAATGATAAATAAATATGTATAACTCCAATCTCCATTAGTTAAAAATAATAAAACTTTGTGGAAAGGTTTGAGATAAAGTGTTTTAGAAGTTTCCAAAGTTAAAGGGTCTAGAGTTAAGGTTTACACATTTTTTGGTTTGACTATGATGTAGGGGCATCATGGGCATCAATAATGTTTTGGTTTGATGCTTAAATAAAGGTTAAAAAATACAATGGTTGGAATTTTTAAAAGAGGTAAGATTTCTTGGTTTTTAAAATAAAATTGCAAGGGGTTTTATTTGGTTTCCCTCTAGACCCTTGTCTTGGGACTTATTTTAAGACATTTGGACCCTATTTTCCTAGGAAAAATTCATGTCATGAATTAAACTTTTAATGTGGCATAAGGGAAATGAACAATATTAAGATGAAGGCTTTGAATCATACATCCACTCTTAGGATTACACCTATTATTTTATTGTAGCTACAACTAATTTTTGTTTGTAGAATTAGGCCAAAAAATAGCCAAAATATCCCAACCTCTAAACCACTATCTTGGAAGCGTTTACATCTCACAATAAATTGAATTCATGGAGTATTTGGTGGTGAAACACAAAAAAGAGCACAAATATGATATGTTACTGATTAGGATATTCACTATTATATGTGATCCCTTTAGGATAGTCATTATATATTAGAATTGGATTATTTCAAATCATCAACCACTTACTGAGATAGGTATATGAGACTTTCACACACACTATACTTTCCCTTTTCTATAAAAATAAATCTAACTTGTGCATTGAATTGTCTTATCACTAGCCTTCACACGCATTATCATGTCATGTATAGACATGACACTCAATGAAAACTCTTTCCATAATTCATAAAATGACTTGAAACACTCATAAATCCTTCTACAAGGTCTCTAGGAACAATCCAATTTTGAAAAATGAATCACAAGATAAAAACATTACTTTTAACCCACTCACTATTGTTCATTTTTTAATACATCGGGAATATCAGACCAATCAATCAATTACATAACATGAAAAATTAATCACGAGTCCCAAAGAATTAGGAGTATTTTAGAATAAATATATAAATATATAATTTAAATATTTTAAATGGTGCAGGGTTGATAAACACATTTTTTGTGCTCACCAATAACCCTAGGTAGGGTTTCTACTAGTCACAGAATAAACTATAATAAATATTTTAATACTCAGTGGATTTGAATAAAACAAAGACCAAAATAAATTATAATCACAATAATTTCATCTCCAATTGGTTTCAAGCCATTTAATGTAATGTACAATCCATACCAAGGTGAGAGAGTAGGAGTACTATAGAAAAATGCACACAATTTCTCGAAAATGACTCCAATTTTATTTACAAACTTCAACAACCCCTAGGGTCATGTTTACCAAGAATATTAATGTTATTAAAATTCTTTTTTCCCTTTCAAATGATCTCCAAATTCCCTTTAACAATATTTTGAAAATTTTCATTACACATTGAAAAGTTGTCATTACAACATTGACAACATTTGGGTAACTTTGACATCTTTTGCTGAAATTGCACCAAAACATAAAATTATGCCTAGATGACATATAATGGTAAAAAGATGACCTTATTTACATTAAAAAAAACCATAAATTCATCTCATAGGCATGAGGGTGCCTTTGTACCTATTTTGTAGTCAAACCCATGATACTCTAGTGCTTTGATAAGATGTAATGTTGTTGATGTATTAGTTGAAGGAAAAGGATAGTTTTTAGAAGAGGCCATTTATTATTTGAGAAAGAGATATTCACTTGTGTCTCATATGAATAGAATAATCCCATATTTTTATAAACCTACCATTGTCTTCTACTAGATATAAGCACTATCACATGGTTTTCTATTGTTAAGAGTTTCCTGATATCTTATTTTTCCATGAGTGCATTCATTATTTACATTTTCAAAGGATGAAATGGTTTTTTCAATACTTTCTCTTGATTTTCCTTTCAAAGGATCCATTATTCAGGTAAAGACATTTCCATGAAGGATGTTATTAAAGGTATAACAATTATAAATAAAAATCCTAATGGTTGGAATAATTACAACCATGATGGATAAGAAATAAGCATTGGGTTTAAGACAAAATGGGAGAGCTCAATAAATAGAAAACATATAATCATTGTTTGAATAAAAAATACATAGAGCGCCATTTTATCAAGTTACAACCACAATATTATCCAATAGAAGGGAAAGTTTTTAAGTAAGGTCACACTCTATAGTGAGGACATGGACGGCTTCAAAGGAGTTTTTAAAATCCATTGGATTATTTGATTTTGATTTTTCCAAGAGATATTCACTAATTCTAAGGGTAAAGTATGTATTCATGATGCTTTGTGTGTTTCAAAAAAGAACTATTATGAAGTGAAAAGTTGAGATAAATGAGGCAATATAATGACCTTATGATGACTAGAGACAAGATTTATCATAAAATTATGCAATCCTGATAAGAGTATGGTGCTAGCTATCAAAGTAATGATGAACATAGTGAATATGGAATGCAAATACTTGTTGTAAAATCAAAGAAATAGATATTAGGACAATAGATTGTATTATAGAGACAAACATCAAGAGGATAATCTATACAAAGTTAAAATACATTCACAAATTAGATAAATATAGAAAACATATAAAGATAGTGATATAGAAAATAGATGTGATCAACTGTGTAACATAAAAGTTGCAGTTAAGAGGATGTTTGAATTAGTAATAAAAGGAAGTCATCCAATGAAAGGGAAAATTAATGTGTCAAGAAAATTATGGTGGTTAGTGAATAATTAGTAAATATAAGTCCTAGATCTGGCATGCAAAAAGAAGTCCTAGATGACATGTATGAATTCTTGGTGACGAAAAGAGGTAAACAGAGTACAAGGAAAAGGATATATGAATGAAATAATGAAGATTAATGATGAGTATCATACATTTTTTCTACAAATATAATTATAAAGATTGAATGAAGAAATAAATAAGGACCCAACGAATTCAACGAGGGAAGATTTTTGAATTTCAAGTTTTGAAATTCTAATTTAGAGTTGTTATTTACTAGAAAACCTAAAAATAGGAATTTTATGGTGTATCTGATATCTCTACTTCAATTTTAAAAGCCTACGTGAGTTTTGTTTGAATAAAAATTAGTTTTTAGCTCAAAAACTTTCAATTTCTTTTAATATTTACTTCTTTTTGAGGAATATTTGAACTTGCATGATTGTTGAAGATGATTTTGAAATTCAAGAGTCATTTGGCCCTTTTTTTATGACACTAATTTTCCATTAGTATGAAAACAACACTTTCAGTAAGAATACATCGAAAGATGGGACAAAGAGCAAACCAAAAATCAGATATAAAGAGATCACCGAAAATGACTAAGTACAAAGAGAATTGAAAACACAACTTTGTGTGTACACCGAAAATGCAAAGTCAGAAGGATAAAGTGGAACCTGACAGAGGAACCCAACATGCAGGATACAGTGCAAATTGAGAGACAGTTAAAGAGAAAAATAAGAGAAAATACTGAAAGATAGTCAACTGATTACAAAACATAACCAATCGACAGAAACTGAGAGTCAGTTGCAGCCTGCAAAAAGTGGATCAAACTTCCACGTGAGATAAAGCAATCTTATTCTATTTATAGAATCTTGATTTTTTTTAATTCCATTTCTTTAGGGACAATAAACATGAATGTAAGCACTTTAATCAGTCTAACTTATTTAAAACACATAGACTAGGAGATCAAGGTAAAAGTTGTATACCTGATCTTAGAGTTAACATTGTTTTTCGTGAAACTTGATGATGTCAATCCATCTTATAAATAGATGAGGAAATCATTCATTATAATGGGATTTGAATATGAAAGAGAGGATGATTGAAGCCTACAAGAACATCTATGGATTAGATTGAAATTTTCAAGAACCAGAACAACAAAAGGTGAATTTGGTTAGTAAGAACCAAGAATAGAGGCTACCGAGAATCAGAGGTATTACTCAATCACATTAGGTGATAATCTTATTCATGTTAACATAAATGGATCTGTATCAAAAATAGGAGATTGCATTTACCAGGTCAAATTGTAATTTTCTATCATTCTAACAAGTAGAGTAAAGTGTAAAAATCATTTCAAGGAAGGTGGATTTAATAGTCCAACTACAAATCTCTTAACTGAGTGTAGACTCAATAGTGTTGCTAAAGCTCTTAAATGAGTAGAATTTAGAAGGTCTCCACAGATACTCTTAACTAGGTAGATCATCATAAGTGATCAAATTGTAAGCCTTAACCAGCCCCTTCCAATCTGCAGATAGTGAATATTTTGTGGGTGCCATCTCCCACTGCAATTTTTACTTCCTAAGAGGAGTTTTCTGCGATATCATATCATGTGTTATGTGTCAATTAATTTCATGAATGTTTCTATGAATGTTCACATGTGTGTTAGGTTAATGAATTGATATAACTCACATCAAGATAGTATAGATCAGATGGATGGATATATAATTGATTACAAAAGGTTAATTGATTAAAGGATACACAAGTTTTAGAGGTACTGATTCACCCCTCCCCTCTCAGTACACACTTCCCATTTATTCCAACAATTGGTATCAGAGATAAGTCTCTTCTTTGGAAAAGATTAAAAGCTTAAGAGAAAAGTTCATATAATGGAGAAGTACAGACTCAACAAGAATATTTAAAATAAGAAGATAGAAATTTAGGTGTGCTATGAACAGTATAAAGAAGCTAGAATAAACATGAGACAACTATTATATGAAAGAAATATTATGGCATCTCGCTGTAATGAGAAAAATTATCACGAGGAAGAGATACCATATTTCTTTCAGTTTTCAGGATCAACTACAAGCAAAGCATCAGATACATGAGAAGAAATCATCACAAGCCTAACTAAAATCAATCTACATCTGGCTAGACAAGTTAAATCTCTGCAAATCGGTCAAGGGACACAAATGGTAAAGATGATTGATGTCATGAACAATGCTAGACAAGATGAGAAAGAAAGAACACTAGATATTGATGGTAGAAGAAATATTATATAAAAGCTACAAGAAAAAGAGTCTAGAATACAAAGACTTACAGAGCATCACCATGAGATTAAAAAATAGATTATTCTTATGAGTCAAGAGGAAAACAAAATAAATGTTGAACTCATTGAAAGAATAGAAGCTATCAGTGAGATAAGGGATGAGAATGAAAAGTTGAAACATGAAATAATAATTCAGAAGTAGCATAATGAAATTATCAAGAAACCTTAAGAAAGCAATAAAAGAATGGATCATTATCTTGAAGGACAACAAAGAGTCAACAACAATACCAGTCTAGGTTTTACCAAGAGTGGAGAATCATCAAATCAAACTGATCCAAAGAATGTCTATACAAATTCAAGACCAAGAAAGATTACATGCAATAATTTTGGAAAGCAAGGTCATACATCAAATGTATGTAGAGGTAAAATGAAAGGTATTCCTAAATCTACATCTTTATTCATAGGATTTTATTATAAATGTAACAAGAAAGGACATAAAGAATATTAATGTAAGTCTGAGATGAAACAACCAAAGAAGGAAACCTACATGGAAAAATACTTTCCTACTTGCAAAATGAATGGGCACACAACTCTTGAATGTTGGAAAAATAAAAGGCAAGCATAGAAGCCAAAAGGTTTAGAAAACTCCCTATCAACCGAAAAGAGTTGATAACCAGTATGTATGGGATTACAACACTTGGATAAATTGTACTTCATGTGGAAGATTTGGTCACATTACTGCAAACTGTATGAGACAATGGACTAGAAAGTCTAGAGGCTGGACTAACCCCAAAATGGTATGCTTACACTATGATAAAGTTGGTCATCTCAAGAAATACTGTAGAGACCAGCACATATCCCAATGGAAACACCATTGAAGACATCTGGAGGGCAAGAGACAAAATGTGGAGAAAATATTCAAATAATGATGAAGTTGGACCCAGAAATGCAAATGGTGACACCCCATCCAATGGATCTAGTGACATCACCACCCCCACCTAAGAAGAACAAGTAAGTATGGAACTGCATTAACCCAAGTTATTATTTTACATCAGTTCCATATTATGTTGATAAAATACCAAATTAGCATAAGAAAGATGCATCATGGTACTACTTGTTAAAATCTCTGATAACTATGCTATCGGGCATACATACCAAAATCCATCAACAGACACTCAAAGAAGAGATTGACTACACTTACCGAGAAGCATAGGTTAAAAGAAAATTTTCTAGTATAAACTGAGCCTCCTCGGTAACCAAGGAAAGTGCACAAGTTGTTTGCAATACCAAAATCTGTCAGTAAATGCAAGAGGTATAACAACTAACCTAAAACAACATGTTGTCACTGAAGGAAAGTTTAAGTCTTAATCAAAGAAATCCGTCTTCACACACCAAGGAATTGGTAAGAATTAATGACACACCTTTTAGGGAAACTAGCTATAAAAGGGCAACGGATCAGACTCATTTTTTACCACGACCAGAGCAGAGCGATGAGAGCAATTTTGAGAAGAAAGAGAAAGGATCACAGATCAATCACAACTCAACCACAAGAACTATCAGAAACAACACTTGGTGTATACAAAATTTTCTACAACCACAAACAACTTTATTTCACACATTTCACAAAAAGCCCTAAATCTAAAAAATGGCTACAACTTCAAGAACTATGAAATCAAAGAACACCAAGAAGGATGAGTTAAAGATCATCAATAATTTTGCATGTGAGGAACCACACTATAAGATTCACCCCGAGGTTTCCTCACAACCCGATGATACTGGATCATTCTTGCGAATACTAGCAAGGGTTTTTCTTGTCGAGGGCGTTCGAGAATTTATACACTACAATATTGTAGAAATATGTGATTCAGAGGTTGAACAAGCTTATAAGAATCTATGCAATGAAGATGGGTCATTAAAAGATGAACATAAACATATAGAAGTGAAAGGGCTCACTAATTCCTATTATTCTCGAAGGTCTTCAAAACCAAGTGGATTCGGTTAGTACTAAGCCAAATGAAAAATCATAAACTTTGGCTGGATGAACTAAAGGAGATAACCCAAGATGTTATCCATGCAGTCACCAGTTACCCTGTAACCAAGAGGGTAAAAGCACTAAAGCATCCACCCAAGGCTGAGATTGAAAATATCATAGGAGCCAAATGGTATGGTATAGGATTGAAGGTTTCCACCATAGCCAATGATGAGATGAAATTTGGTGCATGCATTCTAGGCTACAAATTCTTTCAAGCCAGCAGGATGAACAACATAGCATCTGGTGCAGTAGATACAACTTACAAGATTGTGAAGAAGGGAACACAGTTGGACTTATCTAAACTTCTATTGAATTAGCTAGAAGATAATTTGAAGACTATAAGGAATGCAAATTCAAACACATGTAAGTTTGGATCACTCATAATGTGAATTTTCTTCTACTTTCAAGAAACATTCCCATCAGGAGGAAATGTGAAATGGGATAGAAAAAAACCAGTCACCATGCAGATTAGTGAACACATAGCCTCACTGGGAGATAATTTTGAGACATTCATGGATGAATACTTTAATGTATTCAAAGACCAAATGCTGAAGAGGGTAAGGATCCCCGAGAAAATCATTGAGAAGTATAAAGATGAAATATGTTTCATGGTTTATATAGACCACACCTATATCAAACCTATTGTACTGAGGAGAGCATGGCTTTAACCATTATAATATGAGATAAATATAGATCTAGCATATAAATAAATTGATGCCTTGTTAAATGAACCACTAGATAAGAAACAACCTAAGTTTGGAATTTCTGAGGAGGCCAAAACAAGAAGAAAATATGGCCTGGTTGTTAAGAAAATTGTCAGGAAAAAGGAAAAAATGGTAAAGAACCTCTAGAAAATACTATCAGCAATAGAGGAGGAAACTGAGAAGGAAGAAGAAACTAAAAAGGAGGAAGAAACTGAAGGACAACTACCTATCAGTGAAGCTGAAGAAAATAATGACTCTGAGGCCACAGAGTCAAATTCACCACCTCCTCCACCAACTAAGAAGCCAAGGACCATAACTTCTTCTAGAACAAGAAGAAAAACATCTAAGGATTTAACTCCTTCAACTTTGAAGAAAGGAAAAGTAAGAACATACAAGAGGAAAGTGGCCACACCAAAAAGAGGGCCAAACAAAAGAATAAGGAAGCTCATTAGAACCCAAGAATATATTGAGGACACCAAGCAAGAGGAAGCTGTAGAAGAAAAAAATGTCAAGGCTAAAGCTCTAGAAATCATTAATGACATTTGTAGATCTATTGAAAATTCATGATCTATTATAGATTCTAATATTAGAAGATGGTTGAAACTAGATCCAGAAGATTTGAACAAAGTTGAAGACGCCATCATAGAAAATATGTACAAGTTCAAATATGTACCGATTCAATTTGAAAGAAATAATGTACCAAGGGAACTCTTAGATAGACTATACTCAAGATGGACATTTTCTTTGAAGAATGAGAAGGAAATAAGAGAAAGAGTACTTGTTACTCACATACCTTCTGAATCAAAGAAAGGAGAAATTGATGAAATGATGGAGAAACACAAAAAGGAGTTCTCACCGAAGTTGAGAGCCTACAAATTTCTCGAAGGAAAGTTTATAGAGCTTGAATAGGAAAGCCATAAGAAATGGTGTAAAATTCTAAACAAACCTACTGAGGAAGAAATCCCCAAGAAAGACCTACAATAGAAATATGTAGATAAGGAAACTCAAGAACAACTCTTAATAAAAGATACAGAAGATGATACATCTATTGAGTTAGACAAGGAAGAAGAAGACACAACTGGAAACAAAAATATGGATGTTGCAGATGAGTCATAGCCTGACATTACAAAGGACAAAATTATGGATAAAAATATCATTGACATTACCGATGATCCAGAAGAAGAAGTAAATAAAGATGAAAATGTCAGTGTTACAAAGGACACAACCGATGAGAAGGACACAATAGTTGATACTGCAAAAGTGAACATACCAGGAAACATGCCAATATTGATACAATCTATCAATATTATACATGAAAAAGACAAGTCACCTAAAAAGGATTGTCCTAAGGATTGGAGACACTCACACAATAACTGATACTGACAAGGTTATAGGAGGAGATTCAAAATAGGTAGATGGAGACACAACAAAGAAAGATGCACATGCAAAGATAGATGAAGTACATAAGGACACTGATGAAGGAGGTAAACCTAAAGATGGCACTCCTAAGTAAACTAACAAAGGTTATACTGACAATATGAAGGTTAATGTGGAGATGTATATAGATACCCAACGAGTTGAAACTGATTTAAAGTAGAAAAAAGAAGCACAACAAGTAACTTCATCAAGCACAACTCACAAAGCCGAGAAATTGGAAATAGTTTTACATTCAAGTGCAACACAAAAGAATATGGAATCCAAGAAGAATAAGTTGGAGGTCACTTTGGATGAAATCATTCAGATACCAAAATGTGACCCAACTACACTTGATTATGAAGCATTACAAGAATATGATGAAATATGCCAAAGGAAGGCATTACAGGAAAAGCTGAGGAAACAACACCGAGACTCAATGGTACTGGAAATAAATAGGGACATCTTGCACCAAATTGTACCCGATGTTGATATTGATCAAAATAAGCCAATTCTTGATCAATTATCCACTCTCACCGAAGCAATTACCACACAAAATATTGATGCAGAGAAGGAAATTGAAGAGAGAGATGAGTAGAAGTACCAGTAGAAACTAATTGAGAACATCAGCCAAGAAGTGGCAATCAAGAAGGTAAATCTATCATAATTCATTACTAAATTAGATCCAATTATAACTAAAGTTGTTTCCTTTAATCAATAACTAAGCACATTGGAAAATTTCACTAAAGATAATAGTGACAACATAGAAAAGTTAGATACAGATCTAGTTAGCAGTGCTAATAGCTTAATTACCAATGGAGACAATGCAATTAAGTTGCATTATGAGAATATCATTGAGATCAAAAGGTTAAGGCATGAACTGTGGGAAGTAGAGACATACTTTAGGGAAGAATTCACCGAGCTCCAAGCTCAACTTTTACCAAATTTAACATTGCTCCAACAGTACATTAGTTCAACAAGGCAAATGATAGAAACTCTCGAGATGTTGGTAGCAGAAAACATCTATGATATGGACTCCAATATCACACTGGAGCACATGGCTCTAGAGAAGTTGAAGGAACAATGGGAGAAAATGATGGCGGAAATGAAGTCTTCACACTCCCACATTTTTGATAAACTATAACATATAGACCTTTTCCCTTAATATCAAAAAAGGGGGAAAGTGATATGTATTCATATGGGAAAATGATATATATAGATAGGTAGGAACTATATAGTACTACCAAAAATAATGATATACTAGTATATACATAGGGGGAGTCATTTAATGACTAAGGATTATATATGTTGTACATACTTAACATTTTGTTAGTATTTTGCAAATATCAATTTTTGATACTAATGTCAAAGGGGGAGATTGATGCAATTAATTTTCCATTAGTATGCAAACAACACTTTCGGTAAGCATACACTAAAAGACATGACAAACAAAAAACCGAAAATCAGATATAAAGAGATCACCAAAAATGACTAAGTATAGAGAGAACCGTCAACACAACTTTGTGTGTGCACCAAAAATGCAGTCATTAGGATAAACTATAGGAACCCCACAGAGGAACCCGATGTGCAGGATATAGTAAAAAATGAGAGACAGTTAAAGATAAAACTGAGAGAACAAAACCGAAAGATAGTCAACTAATTACAAAACATAACTGACTGACAGAAACCGAGAGTCAGTTGCAGCCCACAAAAAGTGGATCTGACTTCCATGTCTGATAAAGCAGTCTTATTCTATTTATAGAATCTTGATTCATTTTTAAATCCATTTCTTTAGGGACAAGAAACATGAATATAAGTGCTTTAATCAGTCTAACTGATTTAAAACACATAGACTAGGAGATCAAGGTAAAAGTTGTAAACCTGATCTTAGCATTAACATTGTTTTTCGTGAAACTTGATGATGTCAATCCATCTTATAAATAGATGATGCAATCATTCATTATACAAGGATTTGAATATGAAAGAGAGGATGAATGAAGTCTATGAGAACATCTATGGATTAGATTGAAATTTTCAAGAACCAGAACAACAAAAGGTGAATTTGGTTAGCAAGAACTAAGAATAGAGTCTACCAAGAATCAAAGGCATTACTCAATCACATTAGGTGATAATCTTATTCATGTAAACTTAAATGGACCTGTATAAGCAATAGGAGATTGCATTTACCAGGTCAAATTTTAATTTTCTATCATTCTAACAAGTGGAGCAAAGTGTAAAAATCCTTTCAAGGATGGTGGATTTAACAGTCCAACTACAAATCTCTTAACCGAGTGCACACTCAACACTGTTGCTAAAGCTCTTAATCGAGTAGACTTTAACAGGTCTCCATAGATACTCTTAACCAGGTAGATCATCAGAAGTGATCAAATTGTAAGCCTTAATGGGCCCCTTCCAATTTGTAGATAGTGAAGATTTTGTGGGTTCCATTCCCACCGTAGTTTTTACTTCCTAACAGGAGTTTTCTGCGATATCATATCATGTGTTATGTGTCAATTACTTTCATGAATGTTTCTATGCATGTTCACATGTATGTTAAGTTAAAGAATTGATATAACTCACATCAAGATAGTATAGATTAGATGAATGGATATACAATTTATTACAAAAGGTTAATTTATTAAAGGATACAAAAGTTTTAGAGGTACTGATTCACCCCTCCCCTCTCAGTACACACTTTCCATTAATTCCAATAGTTTTTAAGGAGGTTATTTCAGTCTAGAGCTTGATTTGACTGAGTACTTTCAGGTAGTTGGAGGCCACCTCATCTCCACTTGTAGATAGATCATCTATTCATCAAGGATCAAAGGAATTTTACTAAATCAGCATCCTAGTTATTAGCATCAATTATTAGTGTTAGGAAATCAATCAAATAAAACAATTGAAATCAAATTATTGCCTTCTAGTCATGAATATTTCTATCTAATTAAGATTTTTCTAAGAATTAGGCATTTAGATTAGTAATTGACACTCATGAAATGCAGGCTTTAACCAAAATAAACCTAAATTGATGCTATTTTGTTCTAAAATGGATGTAATTAAGCTATAATGCAAGATAATTGATCAAATTATGCATCTAGATTATTGATTAAAATAAGAATTTAGATGAATTTAGATCTAAAATGATAAATTGCTAAAATGATCTCAAGATACAATTGCTATGAAGGATCTACTTGAAATGAAATAGCATTATCTAGTTGCAAATGAAAACTAGCATTATGTCTATGCAAATGATGGATGGATGAAAAATACCTTGATTGAGCTTGATTTTATAGATTGGTGCATGAGCACCTTAAGGTCTCATGGAAGATCTTTGAAAATTTTGTCTTTTAGGTGGTTTTAGCCAACCACTAAGGTAATAAGGACTAAGGATAAAGTCCCAAGTTTTTTTTGGTGTGTGTGTTGAAGTAAGAGTGTTTAGAGTCTTGTCTTTTGTGTGTTTAATTAGGCTATAGTGTTTAAGTCCTTGAAAAGTCAACATGGGTCTAAGGTTGACCAAGAATCCAAAATGGAGTGGAATTTTTTATTTTGATCTTTTTAAGTGTTTTAAGGTCTTATGGACTAATTTAGAGTCAAATGGAGCAAGTTAGGTTAGTGAAACATCAAGTGAGCAAAAGTTGTCAAAGTTGCTCATGACAACTTTGCAACTTTACAAAGTTGTCATGAAAACATTTCCTTAAAACTACAAAAGGGAGTTAATGGTGTTCTAATCCAAACCTAGGGGTATAAACATGTGGGAGTAGAGTATATAAGCCCAAAAAAAACCTAATCCAAGGGTTGGAAGTGACATTGTACGGACTATGCTTTAAAAAGAAAAATTTAGGACTGTATTTTGTAATAGGGCCTTCATCTAGAACTTGAATGGATTGAAATGATTGAATTAATGCACTGATCCTTCATTACTTGTCATGTAATTACTTTGTGTGGTTTTAGTTTGACAAGTTTGGCATTTTAGTTACTTGTTTTGTAAATTCCTTATTTTCACTGGTTCGCTGGCTTGTTTAGAGCCAGTCATGTAAAAATGAGTCCCACTTGAATTCCCATGGTTGAAATTAAATGGCCACTTGGAATAAAGTAGAGGACTATGTAATTAGTGTAAATATGCATTTTAGAGGTTGTATTTGTAGGGGAGATAATTTTACCATCAAGCCCTAGGTGAGTACAGGGGTATTTTAGCTAGAAGCTTGAACAAAACAAAAGTAAGAGAGCTTGCTAGATGGATTGGTTTGAGAAAATCAATGGTGGAGTGGTGTAGGGGAATGTTTCCTTGATATTTATATTAAAGGAGAAGATCAAAGAAGACCATTAGAGAAATTAGAGAAAGCAAAGAAATTTGACTAGACTACATGCCCTAGAAACCCATAAAAATAGGGGTTTGGTGGAAATCTAGTGTACGAAAAACTTGAAGACCTAAAACCTAGAAAATCCTTGAGCCTAGGGTGGTCTTACAAAGAATCCACAATTAGTTGAGTGGTTTGTTAAGATAATTTGGGAAGAAATCCAAGAATATAGTTTCTAGGAGGGCTAATTGGACCGAAAAGGCTACAAGGCGTAAAACAAGAAATCAATGAACTCTATGGAGGATCTTTGAAAGAATCCTTTAGAAGGGGTCAATATTGGTTGAAAACAAAGGGAAGTTAGTGAGAACACCATTTCCTATTTCCAAGTGTAATTTGGAGGTATAGTTGCTTGATGGAGCATTTGAGTGCATTGTTGGATTGAGAAGGATATGAGAGTGAATTGAAGTTGGTGGAGATTTCTAAGGGAAGTAGAGGATCATATAATTTCCCTCTGGATAGGGTAGAGAAAGATAACCTAGGAAGACCAAAGAAAGGGTCTTAGTTAGAGAAAGAGTGATCTTGTGAGTTATAGCTCCCAATCAAAGTGGTATCAGAGCCATTGAAAGGCTTAGGAAGTGGATAGTATATGTGAGAGGGAAGTGAATCCATTGGAGAAAGCACCATGGTAACCAATGAAAATTTGGCAAGGGATTTGTCAGAGAAACAAGTCAAGAATAGACTTCTAGAAGAAGCTAGAAGAAGTTGTAGAGACTGCAAGCAAGATGAAATAACACATAGAAGAGGATAAATATAAAGGGAAGAGTCAAGTTGAAGAGGAGGAAGAACCAGAACCAGACCCTCCATTACCTGAGGAACCTTTCCTCAAAGCCCTCAAAGCATTAAGTGGTAAGGCATTAGAAGGTATTCTAGTATTCTCTAGCTAAATGGATGTAGAATTGGTGATGGAGTGGATTGAGGGTATGGAAAATAAATTTAGGTGTGATGGTATCATAGAGGTACAAAAGGTGAAGATAGCCAAATCAAGGCTAAGAGGACAAGAATTAACTTGGTGGAAGTTCTTGCAAGAGGAAAGAGAAAGAGAAGGGAAGAAGCCAATAGCTAATTGGAAAGATATGGTTGCTAAGGTGAAGGAAAACTACCTACCAGAGGATTATAATATCCAACTACATGAGAAGACAAAATCTCAAACAAAAAAATTTAGATGTGGCATCCTACACTAAAGAATTTGAAAAGCTATGCCTTAGGTCCAGAGTGCAGGAGGTAGAAATCATTAAAGTTGCTAGGTATCTCAATGGCCTTAGGTGGAACATAAAAGAAGAGTTGAGCATATTTACCTTAACTTATATCCATGGGTGTTTCCAAATGGCCCTTAAGGTGGAAGAAAAAATTAGAAAGAAACAAGATTCAAACTCTAGGAGTAGAGGAAGAGGTAGAGATTCTAGAGGAGGACATATAGGCTGATCTAGTGGAATGAGAAATGACACCATAAGCCAAGGAGACTCTAATTTTGTTGACAAAAACCATGAGTCAAATAATAGAGGAGGATATGGTAGAGGAAGAGGTTTTCATAGTGGTGGAAGAGGCAGATCAAGTGGTTTTGGAAGAAGCTCACATTTTGCTTCAATGAAGTGTTATAATTCTGGCCAAATGGGTCAACCTTCCTATAGGTGTCCAGATGAACCAACATCTTCTCAAGGTGAAAAGAAGTTTTCATATGTGAAAGAGGAAGACATGACCAAATAGTCAGAGATAAGTTTGGATTTAGAAAAGGGAGAGAACCTCATGCTTAGGAGGGTTTTGATCAAAGAACCTACCAGAGATGAACACAAACAAACAAGGGCTCTTTTTAGGGTCAAGTGTAATATTCTTGGAAAAGTGTGTAGGGTCATAATAGACTCCAGATATATTGTTAATGTGATATTAGAGGAAGAATTAAAGAAGCTCAAATTGACTAAGATACCTCATGTGTGTCCTTAAAAATTAATTTGGTTGAATAAGGGACATAATATACTGGTTAATGAAGAAGTGTGGGTTTATTTCACCATAGGTAAGTATCAAGAAAATATACTTTGTGATGCGTTGCCAATAGATGCATGCCATCTATTGCTAGGAAGACCATGGTAGTATGATAGGGAGGTATTCCACCATGGAAAGGAGAATAAGTACTCATTCAAGAAGAATGGAGTAACTTATAAGATACATTCTTTGATAGAGGAAGAAACAGTGGATAATATGGACTCCAATACTCTTCTAATGAGTGGGAAAGAATTCCTAAAAGATATGAAGGATGAAGAAGGAATTGTTTATGAATTCTTGGTGAAACCAAATGAGGAGGAGGAGATACCTAAGCAAGCACCCATGCTGTAGAAGTCAGAAAATTGTTAGATTAGTTCCAAGACATCATATGTGAAGGGACACCAGCTACACTACCTCCAAGAAGAGAAATCAATCATCAAATTGACTTAGTGCCAAAGGCAACATTGCCTAATAAGGCTTCCTACAAGATGACACCAGAGAAAAACAAAGATATTGCAAGGTAGGTGTAGGATTTATTGGACCAAGGTCTAATAAGAAATAGCATCAGTCCATGTGTTGTCCAAGTGGTTTTGGCTCCTAAGAAGGGAGGTAAGTGGAGAATGTGTACTAACTCTAGGGCAATAAATAGGATCACAATAAGGTATGGATTTCCTATCGCTAGAATAGAAGACTTAATGGATTTCTTAGGGGGTGCTAAGTACTTCTCAAAGATTGATCTTAAAAGTGGATATTATCATATTAAGGATGAAAGAGGGTAATGAGTGGAATTCATCTTTTAAAACCACAAAGGGGTTATATGAGTGGTTGGTAATGCCATTTGGGCTTACAAATGCACCTAGTAATTTTATGAGGGTCATGAACAAAGTCTTAAAGGATTACATAGGGGTATTTGTGGTAGTATACTTAGATGATATCCTCATCTTTAGAAAAACAAAAGAAGAGCACATGAAGCACATAAAACTTGGGTTGAAAAGACTATAAGAAGAGAAGCTCACCATAAATCTTGAAAAGAGTGAGTTTATGAAACAAGAACTAGTCTACCTAGGATTTGTAGTATCCGAAGGTAAATTTAAGATGGATAAGAGTAAATTTGAAGCAATTTTGAGTTGGCCTACTCCTAAGTTAGGGAATAACATGAGAAGCTTTCATGGGTTAGCCCAATTCTATAGGAATTTTGTTAGAAGATTCAGTTAAATCTGTGCACCTTTCCTAGATACCATTAAAGGTGGAGTCAAGAAAAAGTTCATATGGACCAAGGAAGCCAATGAAGGGTTTTAAAGATTGAAGAAGTAAGTGGCTACCCAACCTATACTGGTGTTGCCAAGTTTTGATAAGTTATTCATTGTGGAATGTGATGCTAGAAAAATACTAGTGGGTGCATTCCCAAGTTAGGAAGGAATACCAGTAGCCTTATTTAGTGAAAGGTTGTTATATTTATAAATAAAATAATGAAAATGAGAAGGAAAGAATCCAAGAGAGTATGCAAAGGAAAATATTTTACCAAAATACTGAAAGAGAGAGAGAGAGAGAGAGAGAGAGAGAGAGAGAGAGAGAGAGATTTCTTCAATTGATCAACCAATAGTTTACCAAAATGCTCCAAGAACCATGACAAGAACACAAG
>MU227830.1:2230764-2256686 GCA_018584345.1 Thuja plicata | reverse complement strand
CCATATGTAGGAATCCTCTTAAGGAGGAATATCTAAATTTCCTTATTAAAGGAATTACAAATATAAGACATGACCTTGGTATATCTTTTAATTACATACATACCAAGGAAAGATTAATTCTAACAAAGGTTAAATGAAGAAAAGTATAGGTATTCATCCTATGATCTAGAGCTTTATGAATTGGTGCAATCTCTTAAGGAGTGGAGGCACTATTTGTTGCCAAAAAAAAATTTTGTATACACTGACAACTAGGCCTTAAGCTACATAAATACACAAGAGAAGCTTAGTTTGAGGCATATAAAGTGGATGGAGTTTTTGCAATCATACACTTTTACAATAAAGCACAAGAAGGGGGTAAACAATAAGGTTGCAAATGCACTTAGTAGGAGTTTTATTACTCTTCAGTAAATACAGTTACAGAGCATTGGGGTTTAAGGATTGAAAGATCTTTATGGAGGAGATGCAAATTTGTCAGAGATCTATAAGGTATGTAATGATTTTGAAAATCACTTTCATAGTGAGTATGCAGACTATACTTTATAGAATGGTTTATTGTTTAGAGGGAAACAACTATTTGTTCCAAGAGGTTCCATGAGGGAGAACCTCATCTAAGAGAAGCACAATTGTAGCTTAAGTGGACACTTTGGGTTAAACAAGACCCTAAACTTAGTGGAGAGATTCTAATGGTGGCCTAAAATGTAGAAAGATATAAGGAGGTATGTTGAGAAATGTGGAGTATGTCAGAAGGAAAAGGGGACATCATCAAATGCAGGTTTTTATAAACCATTTCCCATCCCAAATAGACCATGGGAATGCATAAGTATGGATTTCATAGTAGGACTACCTAGGACACCAACTATTTTGGATAGTGTGTCTATGGTAGTGGATAGATTTAGTAAGATGAGTCACTTTATCCAATGTAAAACAACACATGATTCCATTCACATTGCCCACCATTTCTTCAAGGAGATAGTAAGGATACATGGTTTATCAATGAGCATAGTTGTAGACAGAGATGTGAAATTTATGGGGAACTTTTGGAAGACCCTCTGGAAGAGATTGGGTACTAATCTGGCTCATAGTTTTGCATATCATCCTCAAACAAATGGTTAGACAGAGGTAATCAACAGGGTTCTTGGAAACTTGTTGAGATGCTTAACCAAGGAGTACAGACAAGGATGGGTACATGTCATCCCACAAGAAGAGTTTGCCTATAATGACAGTGCAAATAGGACTACTGGTAAGAGTCCATTTGAGATTGTGTATGGATTACATCGAAGGGGTGTTTTTGAGATTAGATACTTGAAATGATAAAAGGGGATTAGTCGAAATGCAGATGATTTTTCTCAGTCAATGAGGGAGGTCCATGAGAAAGTTAAGAAGACATTAATGGAGGCCAATCAGAAGCTTAAAGCTAAGAAGGATGAAGGGAGAAGAGACTTATAATTTTAGGTAGGAGACTTGGTGATGGTATACTTGAACAAGGCTAGGCTACATAAGAGAATACCAAGAAAACTGTAGATGAAAAGGATTGGACCATGCAAGGTGTTAGCTAAGTATGGTTCCAATGCCTAGAAGATAGATCTACCCATAGATATGTCCATTTCTCCCATTTTCAATGTGAAGGACTTGATTCAGTACAAGGGACCAGAGATGGATGAAGGAAAGTACAGTATAGAGGTTACTAATGATGTGGAAGAACTCCAAGTACTAATTAGATCAAGCCACAAGTAGGGAGAATTCTAGATTCAAGAGTGAAGAAGAAGACTAGGAGTAAGACTTACATGGAGCATCTAGTCAAATGGGAGAAAAAACCTAAGTTAGAGGCTATAGGGATAGAAGGGAGTGACTTTAAGAAACATGTCATCATCATGGATTTAATCACACCACAGGTACCTTGAATTTCTTGTTGCAAGGGGAGAATGGTGCAAGAGCACCTTAAGGTCTCATGGAAGATATTTGAAAATTTTGGCTTGTAGGTGGTTTTATCCAACCACCAAGGTAATAAGGACTAAGGATAAAGTCACAAAGTTTTTTTGGTGTGTGTGATGAGGTAAGAGTTTTTAGAGTCTTGTCTTTTGTGTGTTTAATTAGGCTCTAGTGTTTAAGTCCTTGAAAAGTCAACATGGGTCAAAGGTCGACCAAGACTCCAAAATGGAGTGGTATTTGTTATTTTGATGTTTTAACTATTTTAAGGTCATATGGACTTATTTAAAGTCTAATGAAGCAAGTTAGGTTAGTGAAACATCAAATCAACAAAAGTTGTAAAAGTTGCTCATGACAACTCTGCAACTTTGCAAAGTTGTCATGACAACATTTCCTCAAAACTAGGAAAGGGCTTTAATGGTGTTCTAATCCTAACCTAGGGGTCGAAACATGTGGGATTAGAGTATATAAGCCCAAAAAAACCCTAATCTAAGGGTTGTAAGTGACATTGTATGGACTGTGTTTTAAAAAAGAAAAGTTTTGTTCCGTATTTTGTAATAGAGCATTCATCCAGACCTTGAATGGATTCAAAGGATTGAATTAATGCATTGAACCTTCATTATTTGTTGTTTAATTACTCTATGTGGTGTTAGTTTGATAGGTTTGGCATTTTTGTTTCTTTTTTTGTAAATTCTTTAGTTTCACTAGTTCGTTGGTTTGTTCAGAGCCAGTCATGTAAAAATGAGTCTCACTTGAGTTCCCATGGTTGAAATTCAATGGACACTTGTAATAAAATAGGGGACTGTATAATTAGTGTAAATATGCATTTTAGAGGTTTTATGTGCAGGGGAGCTAATTTTTCCATCAAGCCCTAGGTGAGTACATGGGTATTATGGCTAGGAGCTTCAAAAGAATAGAAGCAAGAGAGATATCTAAATGGATTGGATTGAGCTAATCAATGGTGGAGTGGTGTAGGGTCATGCATCCTTGATATGTCTATGTAAGGAGAAGATCATAGGAGGCCATTAGAGAAATTAGAGAAAGCAAATAAACTTGACTCGATTGTATGCCCTAGAAACCAATAAAAATAGGGGTTTGGTGGAAATCCAATGTACAAAGAACTTGAAGACCTAAAATATAGAAAATAATTGATCCTAGGGTGGTCTAACAAAGAATCCACAATTAGTTGAGTGGGTTGTTAAGATAATTTGGGAATAAATCCAAGAATACAGTGTCTAGGAGGGCTAATTGGACCAAAAAGGCTACAAGGCCTAAAATAAGAAATCAGTGAACTCAATGGAGGATCTTTGAAAGAATCCATCAGAATGGGTCAATATTGGTTGAAAACAAAGGGAAAGTAGTGGGAAAACCTTTTCCTATTGCAAAGTGTAATTTGGAGGTATAGTTTCTTTATGGAGCATTTGGGTGCATTATTTGATTGAGAAGGATAGGAGAGTGAATTGAAGTTGGTGGAGAGTTCTAAGGGAAGTATAGGATCATAGAATTGTCCTCTTGATAGGGTAGACAAAGATACCCTAGGAAGACCAAAGAAAGGGTCTTAGTTAGAGAAATATTTCTCTTGTGTGTTAGAGCTCCCCATCATAGATTCTCTCTTGGAGGGAAAAGTTCAAATTTGAATTATGTGGGTGAGATTCAATTGGAGATGTGTGGTTGATGTTCAAGCTTGATCAATCCATGTCCTTCAATTTCATTGGTTATTGAGTTCAATTTTGAGCCACGTGGAGAGAATATTAAGTATTTAATTAAATCTAAGTAATTAATATCCTTATCCATGGGGATTTTTTATTTTTTATTTACTTAAATGGCTTAGGACATTTATTGATGTTTGCTCTTGGATTATCAACCTTTGATGTTAGATAATTTGATGACTTATTTTTTATGGAATAATGTAAGTAAATTGATTAAATTCACTCACAAAATTAGGATTAAGATTTTATTTGAAGTCTTTCTTAGGGACTAGGGCAATTCAATTGAGTTTTAGGCCTCTAATTAGACTAGATCAATTTTAGGTGATTACATTTTCTCATCTTTGAATAAATGTGTGATCATCATATTGATTCAAAGAACGTATGATATTTGATGTTAATATAATTCTGATTGAATGGAAAATTTGATGTTAATAAAATTGAACACAATTTGATAATGTTTATTGATAGATTGAGATAAGAATAACATGTGAAGTGATGAAATTGATTACCTATCCCATGATGAGTGTGATGATGAAAATTAATAAAATATTTGTTGTAATGTGATGAAATTAATTATTGTTAGATTTTGAGAGCTTGAATGAATAACCAATTTGATGTGAAGTGATGAATTTGATTACTGTCAAAAATTTGATCGAACTATATTTAACTTGATATGGGTCTTGATGAAGTCAATTATGTTCTGATGTTTTGATGATGAGACTATCAATTTGATGTGAAGTGATGAAATTGATATGACCCTGGTGATGTTGAAACATGAATACTAATAAGACTCAAAAATTTGATATCAGACCTGATAAAATTACTCATTCCAAGGTTGATCAATTTATTTATTCATTTAAGACAATCAACTTGATATGATGCCTGATGAAATTGATGCCCCAGCTGACAAAATTCCATTTTGATATGAAGCTTGGTTCGAATACTTGATTTGATTTATAAATTGATTTATGAAGAAGATTTTTTGAATCTAATCAAATGATTCGATGATTAATGAAGAAGATTTGAAAAATCTTTTAAAATTCATGGATTGTTGATCGAGCGATTACGAGATGAAGCTTGATGATGCTGAAGTTAAAATTTTAACCAACTGGAGTTTTATTGTTATTTTTAATACCAATGCACCTATTTACCAGGTTTTCTCCTAGGTACTTTTCTATTTATTTATTTTTTTGTACTTTTGATCTTTTTAATTTTTTTCTTAGTATCAAGGTGCCTATTTGCTATGTTTTCACCAAGAATACTCTTTTTTCAAGATCTTTTTTGATGCTTTTTTTTCATGATAATTTTCTATTATTTTTTATTATTTCAAGAACTGTTTCTAATTTTTTTGGATTTTTCAGGAACATTTTTCAATATTTGTGGATTGTTGTAGGATCATTATATGTTATTTTTAGATTTTCTTAGGATCATTATATGATGTACAAACCTCTAACTTTAGGATGTGGGGTATATAATTTATTCAAGTGGATTTTGTTGATTGAATCTAGAAGTAGATCTCCCTCTAGTGTTGAGAGTTGATAGGCTCCAGAGCCAAATCTTGCTATGATAATGAATAGTCCCAGCCAGTTGAGTTCACATTTTCCCTTGTATTCTCTATGTTGTGATTTTTAGGGTTTTCTCTCAATACAATATCTCCAACCTTAAATTTTCAATGACATACTTTATTGTTGTAAGCTTTAGACATCCTCTTTTGATAAACATGCATGTGATCAAACACCTTGATCAAACACCTTTTGTCTAAGCTCAATTAAATGTTCTAGCTCTTGAATCCTTGATATTTTGTACTCTTCATCTGTTACAATCCCATTCAATGATACTCTCAAAGATGGAATTTATACTTCTATAGTTAAGAATGCTTCTAATCCGTAGACAAGAGAAAAATGCAATGCCTCTATTTGTGTTTTGGTGATAGCCCTATAGGCCCACAATCCTGGATTCAACTATAGATGCCAATCTTTTTCCTTATTTGTTGACCGTTCTATGTAAGATTTTAAATGTTCTTTTGTTGGAAGATTCAACTTGTCCAACACCTTGTGGGTAGGATATTAAGGAAAAGTGTTGATTGATTCTAAAATTTTCACATAATTTATCTATATCCTTATTTTTTAATTTCTCCTATTATATGTCACAATTTAAGAGGGTATTTAATATCTATAGATGTTGTAATTAAGCATGAACATACACACTTTTTTTCTAGTTTCCTTGATCAAAGGAAAATATTGAACCCACTTTTTAAAATACTTTGTGGTTGTGATGATCAACATGTGTCCATCAAATGGTGAAGGATATTTTGACGAATGAGATCAAAGGCTCATTGTTGAAATGACTAGTGTGTAATGAACAGTAATAACTCCCTTGTTGGAGCATGAATCATATTTCAATGCAATGCACAGTTTTTGTAAGACTTTGCATATTTAATTACTTCTTGTTCCATATTAGGATAGTAATACCCCACTCTTAGGAGTTTCTTAGCCAATGAAAGACCATTTGAATGAGATCCATAATTACCTTCATGGCTTCTGGTAATCCGCACTCTGACTATTCTCATTCTAAATACCTAAGTACCATAGAGAAAACATCTATATAAATCATTAGTTATGATTGCATAACATGTTGAAGTGTGGATCAATTTTCTTTTCTCATTTTTAGACAAGGTGTTAGGGATGATCTGGTATCTCAAATAGGAATATATGTGGTTGTATCAGGATGAATCATGAACTATGATTTGGCATACTAAGTGGGAATCAGGTGACTCATAGGTAGGATAAGTTAATTCTTCCTCCAGGAAGTCATAGCAGAGCTGTTCCTCTTAAATTTGAAGCAATGAGGCTCGGCTAGCCATGGTGTCAGCTGCTTTTTTTTCTACTCTTGTAATTTGTTTAAAAGTGATGAACAAAAAATATTTCTTCAAATCATCAATTCTTCTTTTGTAAGTCATAACTAGTCTGATACTGATCATTGATTTGATTTATAATCAGGTGAGAATCTCCATAGATATGTAGTTCCACAATCTTCCATTCAATCACCATTTTAGCCCATTCACTAAAGATTCATATTATGTAATGTCATTAGTACCTAGAAATCACAACTTATATGCTTTAATTAGGAATTGTGTATCTATAAGGTGTTATAAAAACAATACCACCTCCTAACCCCTTTTAGGTGAATTACCCATCAAAGAACAGTTTCCATGGATACTCTATTAAGTGAAAGATTTCTACATTTGGAAACTCTATATGTATTAGTTTATCATCTTGAAGTGGTGACTTAGACAAATGATTTGCTATTATGTATCCTTTAATAGCTTTTGTGTCCATATATTCAAAGTAAAAATCACTTATTATAATCATCCACCTAGCTTACCTTATTGTTAATGTTTCTTTATTTAACAAATATTTCAATGGATCTATCTTTGCTATTAGTTTCACTAAATGAGACAACATGTAGTGGCTAAGGTTTTGTGGTGCGAACATTACTGATAAGAAAGATTTCTCAATAATGGTATAGTTTATTTCATAAGATACAAGGGCCTTATTGATATAATAGATTTCTCTTTCTTTCCCTATATCATCTTGTTGTGCTAGCAGAGCTCTCTATGATGTTGGAGTTCTAGATATATATAATAATAAAGGATTTCCCCAAATTGGAGCCATCAATATTTGTGGAGTTTCTAAACAATATTTAATTTGATTGAAGTTATTTTCACACATCTCATCCTTTGAAAGATTTTTTAGCACATAAGAGTTTGTTTTTTGGGTGTGCTGACATTAATCTTTTATCATCAATGTCAACATACTATTTTTTGTTTTAGATAGTGTGTTCAATATGTTTAGGAAAGATGATTTTAGTTGTTTCAGATGATTTATTTAATATCTTGAGTTTCAATTGAAAGGTATTGTTCAGAGGTGTCTATAGATTCCTTTTAGATGTTTGTAGAAGTTTTGATGATAGTCTTAGTAAGGTATGATCGATTTATTGGATACTACTATTACAATGTTCTTCTATATAGTGGATGAGTATTTAGATCGGTATGACCTAGAATTGATGTTTTAGAGGTTGAAAATATGGTGGTTGTATGGTGCATTATCATTGTATTCACAACTTGTGTTGTTCATGATTCAAAGTACAATAAGCTATCTTTTGTTATGACAGATTTTGGTATTAGGTGTTCCTATTCATCATAGATGGAGATGAGATTATGTGAGAAATTTGAATGATATTCATGATAATTTTTGGTGTTCTTTGATTGTGTAATGATCATGATGTTGGAATGCATAATTGGATGTGACGGGATTTTCTATTTTAGGAAGGGTGTTGGTGTTTCTTTATTTAGGTCCTAACCAACTTTATGGAGTAATGTGTTGGGATTATTGATGCCTCTTCAATGATACACAATCATATTTATGGTTGATGATTTGGTTCCTATATAAGTCTTAGCTGACCTAATTTGGATCGGTTGGAGGATTGAGATAAATTTTTATATCTTTTATTGTAATAGGTCTTTTTTGACCTAATAGTTGGTTATTCTTTGTTATCAGTATAAATGACAAATAATTTTTGTAATTGATGAGAAATAAAGAGAGGAAGTGAGAGGTATTAAAAGAGAACTGTTGATAGACATATTTTGTGCTTCATTGGAACTATAGTGGCATTGGATATGTTGTTTGTCAATTCAGTGGTAATGGAATGTATGTCCACCCTATTGTAGTTGAAGATAGATATCGGTGAACCTGATTGAGGGATAATCTGATATTGTATTATAAGTAGTGAGCTCTGGGAAGTGAGCCTACAAATTAGGTTGTTTTCCTTTGGTTTCAAGTGCATCCTTTGTTCTTAACTTTTTCTCTTACCTAGGTAGTACTTTTATCAAAGTACATTCATCTTGTTGGTTTGATTCTCAAATGGGTTTTCCCTTAATTGGGTTTCCTTGAGAATAAATATTTGTGTTCTATGTTTTCTGTTGTGGATCATGCATTATTTTTTATCTTTCAAATATAAGTGGCTAAAGTGAAATTAAATGAAGTAGGTGTCTACAACTGATTCACCCCCCTTCTCAATAGTGTTTGCCTCCTTTTGGGCCTAACACATACCACTTCAAAGTGACTCCTTTATGCAATATTTTTGTGAATGATTTTTCCTTATTAATGAGATAAGAAATGAGCCATCTGATTGATTGAAGCTTCCCTTGTAGCATCCTTATTTGATTGATATTATTTAGAGGTTTCATTTCCATGATTACTTTTACCATCACTAGATCTACTTCAATGCCTTTAGCTGATATAATAAAGCCTAAGAAATTCCCAGATGTCACTCCCAATGCACACTTGTTTGGATTGAGTCTTAATTTGAATTATTCCATTCTATCAAAGATCTTTTCCAACTCTTCTATGTGAGTTGTACTATTAAATAATTTTTCCAATGTTTTGTCCACATAATCCTCAATTATTTTGTGCATTGTGTCATGAAATATTGTAGTCATTTATTGTTGATTGGTCACACCATCATTTTTGAGTTTGAATGACATGACATTTCAACAAAATTTGCCCCAAGCACATGTGAATGGTGTCTTTTCTTGACCCTCATCTTCTATTTTGATATGATTGCAGCCCAATAATCCATCCATTAGTGAGTACATTTCATAGCCAACAGTAAGATCCACAATCATATAAATATTTGGATACGAGAAGTCATGTTTAGGAAAATCTCCTAGGAGATCTCAGAAATGTGTGCACACTCAAATTGATTCTTTAGGTTCAGATATTAGAACAATTTTAGAGATCCATTATGAATATGTTATTTCTCTGATAAAACCATCTTTGAGAAGGTTTTCAATTTCTGTTTTGACCAGCAATGCCATGTGTGGATGTATTTTCCTTAATTTTTGTTTTACTAGTTTAACCCTAGTGTGTATAGAAAAATGATACATTATTAGATCATGGTCTAAGCCCTAAATGTTGAAATATGACCATGAAAATATTAATTTATTTTACCTAAAGATTTGTGTTAACTGTTGTTTTTCCTCCCTCAATAAATATTCATCAATATGCAGTGTTTCAGGTGCTTCACTTGTTCCGAAATTAAGTGGCTATGTTGGTTCAATTATTGCTGAAGGAATCTCCTAAAAGTAATCATGGAGGATATCAAGATTCCTATAATTAAGAGTCTCATACAGATTTTTACCATCAGATGCATCATATATTTTTACTTGTTTTGGATCTAATATTGCCACTAAGTGATTTTAACCATCAAATCACTTGTTCTTTTTGCTTTTTCTCTTTAGACTGAGAAATTTGATATCACCTTCTATCATGTTCAGGCTTTTTGGACTGGTAGAATAGGTAAGGGGTTTAATTTAATTCAAATAAAAGGGCAAAGTATAGTCATTGGGAAAGGTAGGTAAGTCCATGGGTTCATTTTGACTCCAGTCAATAAGTTGAGGATTCATTAAGTATAAGTATTCAACTAGTTGAACAGACATCACAACATTATCATCATAACTAATGACTAGTAAGATGAGTTCCAATAAGTTACTTTACAAAGGATTATTTAGACTCTAAAATGTCCTAGCATCATTAGTAGAGTCATTGTTGGTATTATGTGAACCTAATCTGACTAACCTATCATTGGAGCATTGTCCGTCCTCTATTTGATAAGTATATTTGTGGATAACATTCACCTCAATGTCCATTGTAGCATTAGGAAATGAATCCCATTCATATTCATTAGAATCATTTTAAACATTATGAGGTAGACCTTGAACATCAGTAATGGTGGCTAACTCTCCCCAATGATGATGTCTTTATCCTTGTTCACTTTTATATCCTTTCTCCAATTAATACTCATGGGAGTCAGTTTGGCTATTATCCAATCTATTCAAGAAATGTTCAATGGTTATTAGTGCTTCATACTCATTGGGAATAATCTCAAGCTCTTGAATGGGTTGTTGTTCAGACATAGAGGAATGTCCTTGAAGGATTTCTCTTCTTTATGTTTGTTATTCTCCTTGAGATGGAATGATTTCATCTTGTCTTCAAAGTTCTCTTACTTATTGTAGGATGTAGGGTTCTCCTTGATAAGGAATATTTTATCCTTGTATATATAGAAACCTTTCATATGAAAATGGTACAATTTTATCTTATTCCTTATATTCTTCTTCATGATAAAATATTGAACCATTTTGTGTTAATGGGATATCTTCCTCTTCTCCTTTGTAACCTAATCTCATTTTATCTTTGAGATTCCTAAATTCCATATGAATAGGTTCTATAAGACCTTCCTTATTCTTTCCAAGAGGACCTTTACCCTTGTATGCATTTTCTACATGATATGATAACCCTTTCCATATTTTTAGGAGATATTTCAACATGTTTAAGCTCATTGGTAGATTCTTATTCTTCCCTTTTGTATAGCCATCTTAATACAACCTTTTCTTCATCCTCGTTAGCAAGAGAGACCATAGCTTTCACAAATATTCCATCATATATTATTGATGCTTTAGAGTTATAGGGCTTGAAAGATGATAATGGTTTTCCATAAGCCCTAGGAGAGGTTGGTAAATCAACCATTGATGAAAATGGATCAAGTTTGTATGCTCCCATTTATGTATCCTTGATTTTTAATCTCTTTTCAAAGTTTCTCATTATAGAAGCTCTAGATATTTCATCTTGTTGGTCTTTTGAAGCTTCTCTATTATGAGGGACCATGCTATCATAAACTTGCTTCAATGTATTGCAAGAATAACTAATAATTGTTTTTATTCTTACCTCTACTCTCTTGTATGGAAACTTCACATATTTGTGGTGTGTTGATGGTACAACCTGCATGTCATGAATCTAAGGTCTTGCCAATAGGATTTTATAAGTGAGACTCACCAAAACATATATTGAATTGGTCACAAAAACTACCAAGACATATTTTTTAAAGGTCTCTCATTAAATTTATTTCATTTGTGAATGCCCAGAATTGTCATCTTCACAACACATCATTTTCTACACATTTCAACTACTGTTCATTTTGAAAGAGAAATCATTTCTTAGAGATTGGTCAAAATGCCAACAATGTTTGCATTAGATAATGCACTCTCTTTATAAGTGGTGGAAACAAATATGATCTCATTATGGAAGATAAAATTGCCAACATCTTTTACTTTTAATTATTCAATCTGGTCTCATTGTCCTCAAAATCAAGAGTTGTGAAATTCCCTTGGGCATGTGACTATGCAGAAACTCTTGTGAACAATCATCTACATCAAGGTAGAAAATAAATTTGAATTCTTCTATCCACTTAGATAGATGCTATAGTATACTGCAAATTATTTGAAACCTTGAGAATTGTCAACTATTCAGTACATGTTGACGAGGTAAAGATGATTTATTTGTCTAGAGTTTGTCGTGGTTTGCAGGCTATGCTATTTCAATTTTGGTAATGGGATTTTGGCTGGTGTAGAGCCAGTCCATTAAATCTTTGCCAGTATTCCTCTCTACTCCATCTCCCCCGCTGCCTTCTTGTGATAGGTGTATATTTCTACTGCGGCATCTGCTAGCAGTCCTTAATCAGCCTCTCGATCGACGTCTATTGTAAAGTCCTCTCCAAGATTGTTTAAGGATTTTGGAATAATTTATTTAAAATCAATTAGCATATGAATATAAATGAGGTCATATGTCTTATACCAATCTTGAGTATGATCAACGATCTATTCAATAATTTCTATTAAATATTTGGTAAAATTGTTCTTATCATATTTTCCCCTTCTTTTGAGAGTGAAGCCATTTTCGTCATATAGTGACCAATCGAGTAGAGGTGTTCTCTAGTTGAAGAGACATGTCTCTCAACTCTGTGCATAATTCATAAAAGTTAATTGCACATTTTCATAATTATTACCCAAAATCACATCTCTTCATTTTATGTTTATAGTTTCTTTATTCTTTAAGGTTATGTAAATCACATGTAACATAACCTAATTAATATAATCCACGCAGCCTTCAGATTTTCTAGCATTAATGCTTCAAATTCCTTTTCCTTTACATGGTGGTCTATGTCATTCATTCATATGCCTTCAACATTTTTAATAAAGATCACTAACTTCTATTCCATAAGTTGGTCACTATGTGATGATTGAACTGTTGCTTGACAATATGATGATTGAATTCCAAACCACTTCTACTACTCTACCGCCCCAGCTTCTGTAACACCTCCATGACACTTCCATGGATGTCAAAAACTGAGAGGGGATAAAAATAATAAAGATGACAAGAAATCAGTGTGACAGTTTATCTTTTTTATACTTTCTACCATTTTGAGGGCAACGGACAAAATTTTGTTACCAGAATCACTGACACGAGACAACTTCCCGGTCGGAGGTTTCTCCCCCAATGAAAGCCTATCGGCTAATTAGGGATATTTTATAATGTTGGGGAAGCATAAAATTATTCATCTTTAAGTGATTTTTTTATACCATGGATATTTCTAAATTGGCATGAGACAAAACTTGACTCATGATTGTTGTCTAAGATACTCTGTGTTTGGTAGTGAAACCATTTCATCTCTATTTTTATGGATTTGTGTCGTTTTGAAAATACACTCGTTCTTGAAGACCTTTCTTACAATTTGAAGCCTAAACAAAATGAGAAAGATTTATAGCATGAAGAATAACAATCATAGTCTAATTGAGAGCATAATATTTCTTAAATAAGATACATAAGTTATAGAATCTTTCTTCTACGTGAACTTTCTGGGTGGCGAGAGCTTTAAGAAGGTGAATAGAGATTTCAATAATGGTGAATTTCTTAAGTCTAGCCTTCCTTATAAATTTTTGAAGCTATAATATTGGTTGTCATGAGTTCTTATATTTGTGAAATTTTTAGTAATCCATATTGTGTAGCCTTGGAGATATGGTTTGCGTAAATAATATTTAAACTACTCTTAATCTATTACTTGTTGTGGGACCTGTCACTCATCTAAAGTTTGGAGTAGATAATATTGGCTAGTCGTAGCATTTATTGGCTGAGTCATTTTATTTGGAAGGATCCTAATATTATCTAAAAACTCAAATTTTCAAATTGTATTCTTGGGCCCAACCATTGTGGACAAGCACACACTTCTTATTCATGGTGTAGGAGTGTATAATTGTGCAAAGAGCCATCTATGTAACAAACCTTTTGCTAACAATGTGAACATTCAAGAAAACTATCTACTGGTGTGGAAAGTATCAGTGTGGGTGTGTGGGGCTAGATAGCATGATTATTATTGCCATTATAGATGAATACTTCTTCCAAACCAAGGTTACATACTCAATGATGTGTTGGAGCTGAGATGTAAAATAAATTGAATGGTTCTCACCATATGTTGGTGTATCATATGAAATTTTGAGAAATATTATTTAGGAAGATTACTCACCAAATAAAATGGCTAGGAGGGATCCTATGATACATTAGGTACACCCCAAAAGCCACACCCTCAAACCCAAATCAGATTAGCATAGCCCAAAATGATGAAGGGATGATAATTCTAGACCTACAATTGAAGATGGAGTATGGGGATGGATTACTTTAATGTGAAGATGTATATGATATGTAAAATGATATGAAAATCTATGAAAGGAATGGAAAATATGATAAAGGAAAAGAAAAATAACAAGGTATGATACCAGATCTGGTGCATAAAATGAAATATGCAAGATCAAAAGAAGAATAATGAACTCACCTTGAAGCTAGGCAAGGAGAAACAAACTTCAGATCTGGAATTGACTGTCACAGAACTGTCAGAATTAGAAATAGTTTTGGATCTAATACTTTGAGACATGTAACTCCCAACTATGAAATTTATGGATCCAAAGGACTATGTTAAACAAAGTTGACCTTGTCCAAGAAAGTCAACCTAGTCATGGAGGCTCAAAAACTGATACAGTTTGTGAAGGATCTATAACTGGTTCTAAAACTCTTTAAATCTGGATCTGAAACCTTGAAAACCCGTTGCTGCAGACAAGAAGAAGGGGAAAAGGTTTTGTAAAGGGAATTTCCTTAGTCAAGCCCCTATTTAGTAATCAACCTTGAAATGAAGTGGAAATTACATAAGGAAATTAATGTAAACAAGATAAATATTAGCTTTAACTTGCATGAAAAACCCTCATGGATGGATGTAGAAATCAATCAAATCCATGAAAATTCTTAACATGTATATTTGGGTGTTGTAGAATCAAGGATGATTTCACAAATGCATAAATATCCACTTTCCAAATCGTAGATCTTCAATGACTGTATGTTTGAAATCTTGAATTGAGAAGAGGAATGAATCTTCTTTTTTTCTTGAGAATTCCTCTACCTAGCCACCATGAGAGAGAAATTTTCATCATTGAGAGAAGATTTATTTTTCTTGAATTGAAGAAAAATTTAAGACTTAGAGATCTTGAAATGGATTCTTGCCTTCAAATCTTGAATCCAAATCCTCAATTGCACAACTTGAATGGTCGATGGCTTTCCCTTGATCAATTGATTTCTTGTATATCATATGGCTTATTTTCATAAAGAGTGGATTTTGAAATGAGAGGTGAGAGAACCATTTTATACCATGTTTGGGATTCATATTTCTATGCCCATCACAAGTAAAGACCAGGACATAAATCCTCTGCATTGGGCCCGGAGCCCACTTAATCAAAATGCGTTAGGAAAATTTTGAATTGAGTAGACCTATCCAGGGAAATGCCAACTTAGTATGATCTATTCCTAGCATCACTAGATTCAAGGAAGATCCAAGTTTTGGGAAATGTTGAAAGTTTTAGGGAAAGAAAATAAAAGATGTGAGAAATCATGCATAAAGACATTTGTATATTAAAATAACCAAAATAGGATCTAATAGGTCCCAAAGACATCCAATAATGGGTGATAGATTTTTAGGAGGGTACATTTATCCCCCACTTTAGAGAGACTATGAGACAAGCTCATTCTCACATTAAAGTAAATGAAATGCATAAGATGACATCATTAAGGTTAAAGAGACAATGACTCATCAGGCCCCAAAGTGACTTAAGTCCTCATCAAAACAAAAATAATAAATGGAGAGAGAGAGAGAGAGAGAGAGAGAGAGTTGATTTTCCTATATGTTGCATGTATGGGAAATAATGAGTACGTATTTTATACCTTACTTGATTCAAATGGATAGTAGAAAAATGTTGATGACTATTTAGATGATCGTAGGTTAATCATGTGTTAGATCGTCTCAAGATCTTTCCTATGCTTTTTGAATGGAGTCAATCAGAATCCATATGTGGAAGTTATGGCTTCCAGAGAAAAACCTATTTTAATTTCTTCATAATCCAATTGGGTTATGGAGAATAAAATGCATAATTTTTACTTCTTCAAAACCTGATTGGGTTTTGAATAAGTGAAAATTATGCATTTTATTCTCCTCAACCCGATCAGGTTATATAGGAGTTGAAAAATTAATTTTTTCTTTTCAAAACCCGATCGACTTATTTGAAATTTAGAAACCCAATCGGGTTATGGCTTGGGAAGAGGCTTGAAAAGAGACCCAAAGGCTTGGAGGCTCATTTTCCCTCATTTTTTTATCTCTTAGACATTTTTCATCTTGTAAGATGAATTCTCGACTTTATCTTTATTAGGTTTGCAATTTGTCAAGAAGGTAGCTCTATAATTTTTACCATAATCTCATACACCTTAGCTTTCTAACCATATAAATTTTTCTATTTTTGGACAACATTAGCATAGTAAACTTTAATTTTCATTACGAGTGTCTTGAAAGTTCTCACATGCATATGTCTACCATTTTTTTAATAACTTTTGATATACTTAGTTAAATTACAAATAAATTACATATTAATGTTCTACACTTAATTATTTACACTTTGAAAAAAATTCATTTCGATTATTTTGATGCAAGTTATGCCGAGCGCATGAACAAGTACCAAATTTTAAGGATGCAGTCACTTTAAAAAATCACAAAAAAAATAATCATCAGAAAATTATGAAAACAAAAAAAAAAAACTTATAGATCGCACTCTTACCTATCATCCTACCAAAGGGATTTAAAAAATACTAAATGTAACTATATCTTTTGTACAGCACACGGAAACAACTATGTTATGTTTTTCAAAAAAAATCAGGAACAGGTTTTCATGTGCGTGGGGTTTGACCCTTTTAATCTTATCAGTTTTTTAAAAAAATTAATATTTTAGAAACTAGATTGAGGGTGCTATAATTTTTATTTTTAACACATCTTCTTATTTTGAGTGCATGACCCTCAAACATCTGTTCCAAGTTCAGGTTTACCCAATTTTAGAAAAAAACGTGTCCACTTATACCCCCCTTTTTGGTTCACAAATTGGTACACATACCCATGACACTTGTGTTTAAATAGATAAAAATGAAGAATAATTCATACATGGTGAGAATAGTATAGAAATTAATATCAGTGATTACGATGATAAGGATGAAGATATTCTTAGTTTAGAGAAAATTTCAGATTTGTTAGATAAAGAATATCAAAAATATGTTGAGAATAACGGTCCAAATTTTTTTTTAGTTCCTTAAAAAAATAGACTAGTGAATCAACGCACATGCGAGATGAGGAAATTTATAGAGATAATAAAGATATTGGCCCAGTTGATGAAACATATGATGACGCTCAAGAATATGATGCATTTAGTGGAAGTATACATTATGATCAACATATAGAAGAAAGAACATCTGAGAAGGACTTCAAAAAAAATTCAAATCTATTATATGATGAGACGATGGAAAAGGATCATACAAACTATTGTGATGATTTTTTCAAAGGTGATTTCTCTATGTACTCAAGACCATTATATGAGGAGGGTGAAACATTTTCAAATAGTATGGGTAGTATAATGATTTTTGAGGTTGAACAATACAATGTGGAGAGTGTGATATCATCAACCGAGGATGTAGCCAAAGAAATAAGTGATGTCTCATATTTTAACACCATGGAAGCTTTAGATATGGTGAAAGTTTCAAACATACATGAATCTAATTTCATAGAAGGGAACATGCTTCTGTGGGACTATCACAGTCAAAATGGGAATAATAATGAATGCATTGGTCTTCATACACTCACAAGTTTGATGTCTTGTAAGAATACTTTTTGTAGTATGATTAATGATAGTGGAACTCAATATAGATATGTTTGTAAGTTAGAGGTGAATATATCTATGCGCAATAGGTAAGTTGATAATTGAGGATGTCATATTGCATATAATTATGCATTGTACGATGAGACAAGACAATCCAAGGAGTATAGGTATGATTTGTTCAAATTGAGAATGCAGATCATCGGAGAACATGATAGTAATGAGTATAGCTAGACAAGGGAAGGTGTCAGCATATTTTATCAAGAAAGTCTTAGTATTATTTTCAGATTAATTCCACTGAAGTGTGATAAAAAAAAATTTGAAAGAGGAAAGTATTTATTTAGTATTTTGGTGGCCTAGGACTACCAAATTATATATGTTGTAATTTCTACATGGTGACTCTATAACCCAATTGATTGGTACTTGGTCCGCTTCTTCTAGAGATAACTGAATTCTCTCTATACTCACAAGGATCACACGTCCCCAGAAAGAGCCATTGTTGGGTAACTCTAAAATTTTGCATCCTAAGGCATACATATTATATAAAAGTCAAGAGAAAGGGCATATTGAACAAGTCAAAGTAAGTAGTTTCCTTAATAAAAAGTGATAAGAATCATTTTCGCTATTTCACAAGTCTTGAGATTAGCAATAGAGAAATGGAGAAATTTTGCATTTGCACGAAGGTAGAGAATGAAGATGGTGAAACAATTAAATTTCATTGATATGCCAATATCAGATAAAGGGCCCATCAGATAGTGATTTTTCTCTATTGTGCAAATATTAGAAAAATTGAAGGTGCAAAATAAGTTATGGCGCTATTTCACAGGATTCAAAATGAAAGGGTTGTTAAATAACAAAATCTAAAAGGACAAAAGAAATATTATCACTATTTTGTGAAATAAAGAATAAAGGACACTTGCAAACTAGTGAAGGAGGTATTAAAATGAGTTGGTCATCATTTTTTTGAGCTGACAGAACACACATGTTGAAATACAATGAGAATTAAATGCTTATGAGCTCAAAATTAAAAGAGCTAATACATAAATTAAAATAACACAAGTGACAATCAAACTCTAAGGATTTACTGAGACAAAAGAGAATTCGATCAAAGAGAATCATGGAGATAGATTATAATTGAATTCAAATAACACAAGATAAATTTATATAATTTCTCCGGGGTTCACAAATTATAAATAATTCTATCAGAAGAAACTTCATGGGAAAATATGCTTAAGAAATGTTGTAATTTCAACATTCTCAAAAAATTATCTTGCCAGAGGATTACAATGATCAACATTTACAAATCTAAAAATGACCTAGTTCAGAAAATCAGATTTCCCAACTCCAGAAAAAATCTTACATTCTTACAATCTATTTTGGGTTTCTGACCAAGGAAAACTCCAACTTGGATATTGTAAGTTCATTTCCTTTTATTCAGATCAGTCCTTTGTTATTATTTATTTTCAAAATCAATTACTACCATTAGATACTTAGTGAAATATTTATTTTCAGTATATATTTCTTAATCATCAAAGATTACATACGAAGTGTTGTCTATGTAGCTTTGTCTAACTGGTTTTCCCCAAGAAATTCAATTTAATTAGACTAAAATATATGTTGTACAATTATCTTTCCCATAGATGGTAGTGGATAGTGTATGGCACTATCTTTCAGAGTTGTACATGAATATTTAAATGAAGTTTGACTCTATCTGCCCAACACTGGATAAGGGACTAGTCTGAGGATTATTTCACAATTTAGGGAATATTTATAAAATTGAAAGGTTCATTGTTCTTTCAATCACATCCATAATTTATGAGCATTATACTCATTTTATTTTGAAGCATTCACAAGCAATAAATTCCAAGTTTTCAGCATTTGTTCAAGTTGTAATTTGATCATTATTGAGAACCACTTGTCATCGTAAGAGATCAATTTATTATTATATACTGTTATCTGCTATTAAAAATATCCAACCAATAGACCAGGGTTGAGATATAGGTTCACCCACCTAGGACCTGCAGAGCCTAAAGTGAAGGGGAAGAGGATCACAATCGATCATTCCCATTTTTTGGCCAAGTCTAATTGGAGATCCCATAATTGGTAGGGTAAGCTCATAGGATTTCCAATCTGTTGATTTGGGAACCAACACATTCAAAAGGTAAAAAGAATTATCAAACCATGAACAAATTTCCTTCCTACCAATCAAACCCCACATGTGTTATCCATACTTATATTGAATCCTTTTTTTCTCTTGAATGCCAAAACTTCACCAAATCATCATCAAGGCTTGATCTTTGTGATGAAATACAATTGATTGTATGTTTGAAGTCATTTTGTTGATGATCAACCGAGTTACAGATGTGATGATAGACATTAATTAGTTAATGTATTGTCATTGATGTCAGCTTGTTTTGATTATCATTATGGTAAAAAACATCTATTATGAGTTAAAGATTTGGAATAAAAAGGTTATATGGTTGGTAATTGAAGAGTTCTGTATACACCAAGTAACAATGAACACAAAGTAAATATAGTGTATATTGAGCATAGTGATAACCGAGATAGGGATCACCGACACACCATGGTATTTCCTGAGTAATTAAACAAAACTAAGGCCGACTCAAATGATGAGATGGAAAATTTATGATTCTGAGGTAAATGATAAGATTTGTTATGAAGATCAAATGACTATGAAAATCTAATCATGATCGGACGAAGAAGATTGAAACATGTTTTTGACACAACTGCCTAGGAAGGTTTAACCAAAAAAAACTAAAGGATAGAAATTAAATGAGCTATGATGTCTATATAAGAGATAAGAGATTCAATAAGATGTGACTGATGCACATACATGCAAAATGTATGCATGAATGGTCAAACTGGTTGAAGACAGAACCAAACATTTTTGCAGACAACACCAAGCGACGAAGGAAAGAGCATTTACTGAGCAGAACATAGTATGAATAATCAAAGGAACTAAAGTGAAAATATTTATCAGAGGTATTATGTACTTATCATACATTTGAAAATTGGAAAATAGAGTTGTATTTGAATCAGATCATTACTGTATCAGTTTAACCATTGTTATAGATAAATCTATGAACCGAGTAGGACGTGAAAGTCTTTATTATGACATTCAAATGAATGTTGAGTGTTTTCTTGTTAACCCCATAGTTAATTATTGGTCAAGAGAGAACTATTAGTGAGAAATCCTCTAACTAGGTCACATTTAATAGTTTGCATTGTAACCTTTAACATGGTTGGCTCTTAACCAATCTCACTTCAGAAGAGTGAAATATTTTGGGTTAGCGGTCCCAAGTGGTTTTTCTCTTAGTAGGGTTTCCATGTTAAAAATATATTTATTAATGTGTATTACTGTTGTGGATTGTTATTTTTATTAACACATTATATAATATGTATTGATTCATAATCACAGTAATAGGTTTACTACTACTCGGTAGATGACTAGACAACCTGGTAACTAAACTTTGAGATCACAATTTACATTTCAATGAGTTGATATATATGTTTGAAATTTTTTTTATATACATCTTGGAGAATTTGGGACTCTAGGATAACTAGAGATAATTGATTCAACCCCCCTCTCATTTATCTAACAATTCATATCCGAGCATACAGTGCTTAGAAGGGAAGTTTTCAAGAACTTAAGCTAAAGATCCCAAGATGTATAAGAGAGATGCACCTAAGCTCTACAAGGAGAACTTATCAACATGGAAGAGAAGAATGAGACTATACCTATTAGGGATTGGAGATGACATAACGCTATATCTAGATATTGAATTCATCCTACCTACTAGACCTTTGACTGTTAATCGGATGAAAGAGAAACATGAACACAATACTATGATGGTAGAACTTGATTCTTCACTAACTGATGTTGAATTTGAGGATATTAAGACATGTACATGAGTGAAGTAGATGTGGGACAAGATTACACAAGTTTATAAATGAGATGCAAATGTGCAAAGAGATAAATTTGAAAGTCTATGAGGAAAATTTGATGACATGAGAATGAAAGAAGGAGAAAAAATAACACATTACAGTAACCAAATCAAGGAGGCTATGAATGATATCCATGGAGCAAGTGGATTTATTGATGAAGACATTATTGTGAGTAAGATTATTAGAACCTTGTTTCCTATTTATTATATAAGAGTCTCTACAATACATGAAATTAGAGTAGCACCTAGAAACAATATTACAGTTGATATCCTTGTCAGTAGAATGATTTCATTTGAGTTGAACAATTTTGACAACAGTGTTGTTCCTACTATTGAATCTGCATTTTTGTCCTCTCTGAAAATTAGTAAATTTGGTAACAAACACATGATAAGAAATGATAGTGACAGTGAAAGTGACAGTGATGATAAAGAACTTGATGAACTTGAAGCATTAATGGCTAGAAGATTGCACAAAGGTAAAGGAAGGTATAAGGTAAACTACCTTTGATATGCTTTAATTTTAAAGAAATTGGACACTTTGCAGCTAGATTCCCAAACATATAATGTGATGAAAGAAATGAAAGATCTAATGACAGAAAGGATGATAGAGAATATAGAAGCAACTGACAGTATGACAGAAGGAGTAATTGAGATTACAAAGACAAGGGAAAGAAGGCATGTTACATTACTGAAGATAAATATAAAGACACCATCACCGACACTGAGGAAGACATTGAGATAGTATTTTGTAGATTTGAAAGAAGATTTAGAAGAAGATGAAATGTATCTTGAAACAACACTTATTTCATAAGTTAGCAAGCATGAAATTTTGGTTATTGATAGTGGCTACACACATCACATGACTGGAGATAAATAAAAAATTGAATTTCTCGAGCATTATAATGTGGATCTGTTAGAATGGGAAATGATACACCTTGTCAAGTAAAAGGAAAAGGTACCATATTGATTAACAACAAGATCAAAAGTGAGAATGCATATTGGGTAAAATGAATTAGTTACAATATATTGAGTGTTTCACAATTGAATAACACAAGTCACCAAGTTGCATTTCAAAATAGAAAAGCTAGAATCTATGGTGAAACAAGGAAGTTGATCGGCACTGGAGAACAATCAAAAGGTAATATATTCTATCTTGACACTATTGAAACTACTTGTTTGTTGGCTAAGAATGAAGATATATGGTTGTGGCATAAGAGGCTATGTCATGTAAATTTTGACAACATGGTTAAGATTAGTAAGAAAAGAAAAGTAAGAGGCTTACCGAGCTTATCTAAACTTGAACATATTATGTACAAGAATTATCAAATTGGGAAACATGTCGAAATCTAGTTTTAAGAGAAAAATTTCTCTTCTAATGATATTTTGGAGTTAGTTCATAAAGACCTATGTGGACCAATGAGAACACTGAGTTATTATAGTGAGAGATACTTTATTTTATTTTTTGATGACTACTCTAGAATGATGACTGTTATGTTCTTAAAACAAAAATCTGAAGCATTTAAGATGTTCAAATGGTACAAAGCTAAAGTGGAAAAAGAAAGTGGTAAAGAATTAAAATGTTTAAGATCTGAGAAAGGAGGAGAATTTATTTTTGATGATTTCACTAACTTTTGTAATGATTATGGAATTAAGAGATAGGCCTCTGCATCGAGAAAACCACAACATAATGAGATTGTTGAAAGACAAAATATATCAATTGTGGATTGTGCTAGAACACTGATGATTGAAAAGAATATTGCACAAGTATACTGGCGGGAAGGTGTTAGTACTACTATATACACATTGAATTGAGTACAGCTGAAGAAAGATACCAACATGACACCTTATGAATTATGGTATGGTTATACACCTAATGTAAGTTACATTAGAATATTTGGAAGTCAATGCTTTATTCTGAAAGATGATAGAAATGGGAAATTTGACTCAAAAGGTGATGAAGGAATATTTTTAGGATATTCTACTAAGAGAAAATCTTATAAATGTTTGAACAAGTCTTATAACAAGATCATTGAAAGTGAAAATGTAAGAGTTGATTAATATGCTGAGAATAATGATGGGGAAAGAAAAAGAGAACTGAAAGAATACAGTAGATTTGTTTACATTGAAGAACCTGACACTTTGCCTGAGAAAATACCTAACATTACCGAGAAACAAGGTAATGTTACCAAGAATCAAGATGCACCAATTGAGAATCAGGAAGATGTTGCAATTGAAGATCATGATGATATACCAACTGGAGAAAAAAAAATGAAGAACAAAGAAGTGAACCTATACTTGCAAAATATGTTAGAAGATGTCATCCACAGAATCCGATTATTCAAGATAAAAGAGCTGACATGATGACACGAAGTAACTTGAATAAAAATACATGTTTGATTTGTGAATTTGAACCTAAAACTATTAGAGATGCACTTGAAAATGAAGAATGGATTAATGTAATGAATGAAGAAATTGAGCAGATACAAAAAAAAAAAACATGGACATTAATACCGAGACCGAGTGATAAGAATGTAATTGACACCAAGTGGATATTCAGAAACAAATTAAATGAGAATAAAGATGTAACCAAAAATAAAGCAAGACTAGTATGCAAAGGGTATGCACAAGAAGAAGGTATTGACTATGGAGAAACTTTTGTACACATTGTTAGACTTGAAGGAGTTAGAATATTACTTCCTTATACTGCATACAAAGGATTGAAAGTATATTAGATGGATGCTAAACCTGCATTTCTGAATTAAATACTAGAAGAAGAGGTATACATTGAACAAATAGAAGGTTTTGGTGATCCTACACAGGAAAGGATGCTATGTAAGTTACACAAAGCTTTATATGGACTGAAACAAACACCAAGAGCATGGTATGAAAGAATACACTCATATCTTATCAGTATTGGATTTATAAGAACAAGTGATAACAATAATTTGTATTTGAAAGGAGGAAATAATGATAAGACTCTTACTGCTGAAATTTTTGTTGATGATATTATATTTAGAGGAAATGATAAGTTATGCAAATCATTCACTGATGAATGAGGAAATAATTTTAAATGTCAATGTTTGGAGAGATTAGTTTTTTTCTTGGTTTGCAAATTTTACAATCGGCTGAAGGCATGTACATTACTCAATCCAAATACATAAGACATTTAGAATGCAAATTAAGAAAAAGAATATAAGACAACCAAGTTAAATGAGATATTATATAGGTATATGATTGGAAAATTTATGTATGTTGTACACACCAAACCAAAAATTGCACACAGATTTGGAATTGTAGCAAGAATTACTACTAATCCTAAAGAATCACATTTGACTCCTATAAAGGTAATTTTTAGATACTTGAAGAACACTCAAGATTATGGATTGTGGCACAAGAGGGAAGGAAAATTCAAACTAAAAGTTTACACAAACGTTGATTGGGCTGCGAACATTGATGATGAAAAGAGCAATACTGGTGGAGCATTATTTTGTAAGGAAACTCGGGTGCGGAAACAACCTCCTACACTAATCTCTATAGGAAAGTATTGTGCAAATTCTTTTTAAATCCTTACAATTTCAGATTCGTTAACTACTTTAACAATGATATTGCAGCCACATACCATGCATACAGAAAATAGAGAATGACACAATGATTTACCCTGGGGAAAACCTTTCGGTAAAAAACCCTAGCACTCCAAAACCTGCACAATGTATTATCTTCAACACAACGGTTACAACACACTTGCAATGCAAGTTCTTTCAGGAGACAATCGACACACACCGACAAATCCAGTAGCACCAGATTATACCAACAATACACTCTTTTTCGTATATTTTTCTGTAACCCTAAAAATGCTTATATCATGCGCTTTCCTTTTTAGGGCAACTTCCAAAGATAGCCACATTAGGGTTTTACCATTCTCTGAGAAATAGGAACCCTAAAAAATTAGAACCCCATGATTGTGGAAGAGTGTAAAGTACTCAACTTTATCAGTTGCCACATGTCTTTCATGTCTTCACCTATCATTGAAATCTCCTAGAAATAGCTCTTACGTGTCATAAGAATCCGTCATACGTTTCAGCCATGATCTCCTTACACACCATTCAAGATGCTGACACATCAAGTGGAGTGACACATCAACATGCCAACTAGACATGTACACTCACACTTAATTACATTATTTGCAAGAAAATACATTTT
>MU227830.1:2191623-2216760 GCA_018584345.1 Thuja plicata | reverse complement strand
AAAGAAATAAGTGACTCTTTTAAATATTAGCAACTAACTCATTCAATGATAATAAGGAATTTTAAGATAAAGTTAACTTGATCAATTCGTCATCAACAAGGGATTTTGAATTAAACCCATTTAAGAATATGAAGCACATGCTAACTATATCTACCAATACCAAGGAATCTCAATCTCCATTCAGAATTTATTAAATAATAAAAGAAGGTCTACAATTACCCCTTTATTCATTTACACAGAAATACCTTCTACATAATGGAGTAAAGATTTACTAACCATTAAGATAACAAATATCCATCATAATTCAATACAACTATGTAATAAAAAAAAAATACCCAAATGAAAGGTTACAAGGTATAATTTTTTTTTTCAGAGGTTCCCATCTTCCATCAAGGGTAAATAGCATCTTCTACTACCAGTTGTACCTGATGAGATGAGATTGACCATGGAGGCTCACCTCCCAACCTAGGCCTTTACAAGGCCACCCCCGAGCTTGGGGATCCATTCTGGAACGGGTCACAAACAGATACATCCAACAACAGGAAAGGAAGAGAGACTCAAATACAAGAAAACTTTCCCAACATAGAATCGAACAAGTGAGAATATCTCCAAGAGACATTCCAGAAACAGGGGTAGTGGTAGACCTCACTGAAGGAGAAAGCCAAGATCACAATAATATATGCAAGCCTCACATGGACTTTCCAAGGATCATCTTTACAAGATGCTATCCTGAATAACCTCCTGGTATCAGAGCTTGATGGATGAATTGAAATCTACAATGTAAACTAATGGATGTGATGAAGAGCTTGAGAATAGGTATGAGGAACTTGCCTCAAGCCTTCACCAAAAGATAAAGATGAAAATGAAAAAAATAAACTAGAATGATATGCAATATCAAATGAAACTAAGATTAATTTCCATTTAAATAGCATGTGATTTAAAGATTCAACAATGAAGTAAGATTGAAAAGCATGAAAATAAACTATGAAATCCTAGAGCAATCCTAACATGATAAAAAATGTATAAAACGGAAGATGATTTGCAAAGATTGAGGCCTCTTATTTATATATTTTTTGAGGTCTTGGATGAGGTGGATCTTATGTAGCATCCACATATATTCCACATGGGATAAATGAGTGGTCATGGAAGAGGGGGAGTTTCTCACACATGTGTGAGAAACTTGAAAATGATGGCTCAATTACAAGTGTAGGAGGGTGGGAAACCCAAAGTGAGTCACATGTTGAGAATCTTCCAAAGAGAAAGGGGAGGCAAGATGTAAGAGAAATGGATTTGGAAATTTTAGGCAAAGGAAATGGACAACTCCCATAGGAGGGGTGCTCACACATGTGTGAGCACCATTAGGAGATTAATTGTTGTAGGAATTACAAAATCTAGTCTAATTAATCTAAGATTAATTAGAGGAGTGGGATTAGGGTGCATAGTGATGGGTATAGATAAATAATCTAGGCTAGATTTAGGATTTAATTAGACCAAATCAAGGATCGGGTATTTAATTAAATAAGATTTAATTAAATAGGGGATTAGGATAGGCTTAGGTTTTAACAAAAATAGGATTTAATTAAATCATGGTTTAAAGGAATTTGAAGGAAATGATTATTTAAATATGAGGGTAAAGGGTTTACATTTATTTAATCTAAATTAAATACATTAAGTGGGATGTACTTGAATAAAATTTAAATACTTTAGAGAGAAGAGGATAATGAACCCATTTAATTAAGAAATTCTAATTAAAGAGGGAGATGAAAGGGATTAATATAATTAATTAATTAAAATAAATATATGGCTAAGGATGTTAATTAAATAGGATTTAATTAAATAGAAGGTGATATTAATCAAATAAGATTTAATTAATAAGGCTATAGGATGATTTTAGACGTCTACATTTCGCCCCTCTTTGATGCGGTGTCTAAAATGACATTGCTTCAAAGAAAATAAAAGAAAATTCCCCAGAGAGAAAAGTAATTCTAGAAGTTGTGTCAAAGTGATGATGGTGGGATATTATGCCCCATCGAGAAAATAATGCAAAAAATAAATTTTGTGCAATTTTCTCAAAAAAAGACAGAAGGGACCAAGAAGAATGAGTAGGAAGAGAGAAAAAGGGGAAATTAGTTGGTTCTGTGAGATGCTTACTATAGGGTGGTGTCAAGGTAGACCTAGGGTAGATTAGGTACATGATGCCCCAATCAGGATTGGGAAATAGTCAATAAATATGAAGCTCATAATGCAGATTGTAAGAATGCTAAATAAAACTAACTAATGTAACCTAGCTATATGATATTTTTGGGATTGTATTGTGTTAATATCAGAGAGAACACCCTAGTTTTGTTTTGCAAGAGGAAGTATGCATAACATGGTAGACAACATGGATGACATGGTTCCTTTGCTTCGATTAGACTCTCAGACAAACAAGGTAGATTTAGGAGCATAGATGTATAGATAAAAAATCATGGTGGAACTAATGTAGTGACACTCATGAGGAAGCCATAGTACACCTGAATGTTGATTAGTGACTTGGTAAAAGTGCACAAGATCCTACCTCTAGTGAAGAATACATAACCATAAATACATGACCAACAAAGATGCACTAAAGTACCCACAAAAAAAATTCCTAAAATGACACATATTTAAATATACACCATCAAAGATACACCAAGATATTGAAGATCAAGGAAATCATGAGTAGGGTCTACTAAAAAAAAAGATAAAATAAACAAAAGGGCATCATGACCAAGTAGTCATTCAGTCCAAAGTTCTTTGCATGAACAAGATTATATGATAGAGGATTGATAAGATGATGTCGAAAGGATGCATCTTGATGGGAAAAGATTGATTGAATTTGAAACAAGCATTCACTGGAAATAACTATGAAATGAATAAGGAACTCAAAAATTCAATCCCTGAATTGATTTGGTAAAACTCATGTATTCAAAGTGTCTAGGAAAATCTCAGTGTGATGGGATAAATATTATTTTTATGGGATAAAGCTTAGTTTGATAGGATTAGAATTGGTAGTATAGCATGTGATTAGATGATGAAGGAGGAAGATGATTGGATAAAATGAGATTAGAGGATAAGATAGATTGAATAGGATGGAATAAAGATAAATTGATTGGATTAGAAGATAAATGAATTGGTTTGAATTAGATTGGAAGATAAGATGGTTTAGGATGGAAGGAAGATAAGTGGATTAGATATAATGGAATTAGACGATAAGAGGTGTGAATAGGACAGAAGGAAGATAAATAGATTGAATTGGATAGGAAGGAAGATAAGAGAAATTTTGACAATATGATAGAATTGAAAGATAAGATAGATTGGATTAGAATATAAATGGATTGGATATAATTGAATTGGAATATTGATGAAGGATAAAATGGAATTCAAAGATAAGATGGTTTTAATAGGATGAAAGATGTTTTGGAAGATGGATGAAGGAAGATAAGAGAAAATGGATATGATAAAAATGGAGGATAAGATAGAGTGGATTAAAAGATAAATAGATTGGATAAAATTTAATTGGAAGATAAGATAGATTTGAGGTTGGAAGGAAGAATAAATATATTTAATTGATTGGATTGGAAGATAAGATGGTGGGAAGATAAATAGATTGAGTTGGATAGGAAGGAGAATGAAAGGAATTGAATAATATGATATAATTGGAAGATAATATAGAGTGGATTAGAAGATAAATAGACTATATAGATTGAGATTGGAAGATGGATGAAGGATAAAATGGATTGGGACCAATGACAAGGGAGAACCAAGAAATGGCGGAGACAGAGAGATGACTTGAATGGGAGATAGATGTATGGAATGGATGAATAGGTAATATAGAATGTATGGATAGGGAATGTAGGATTAAATGATGGAGATTCAAGAACTATGTGGTAAAGGATTAAAATACCCCATATGAGCAGTAGTAAAATGGAGGATGGGAACATGGGGGATAAAGGATACATGAAATGGAAGGATGATATGTAAGGAATGTGACTGGAGGAATAAAAGATGAGGAATAAGTGTATTAGGATCCAATGAATATGGTGCAAAGGATTCACCCATAATAGAGGTGGGGGGATTAAGGATGGAGAGATGTTGGATAAAGTGAGGGAGAGGGATGGATGGTGTACAAAGGATATTAATGAAGGAGATAAATTCTTGCATTTTCCGAAGCATGCATGAATGATTGAGTGCCTATAGTTTTGTAAGGAAGTGAAATGGTATGAAAGTGGAAGGAGTTAGGATAAAGGATATGAGAGGGGAGATATTAATAGGATATGTGATATGATATGGAAAATATGGATAGGATAGATAATATGGAATGAAAGGAATGCATGGGATTATAAACATAAAAGATATGTGAAAGGAGGATGGGCTTATATAGGATCATGGATAGAAGATGGAGGAAATAAATAGGATAAGGATTGTTTGTTGTATTTCTTATTTTGGTGTTTACCCTAAAAAAATATTTTAAAGTATTTGTCATTCCTTTGCTCAGAGGGTCAAAATTCATATTGAAAGTTGTTTTCATACTTCTGCAAGTATTTCCCTAGCCTTAAATATCTTCAAAAAGGTCAGAAAACCCTAAACCCTTAGTTATTTCTAGTCAAGAATGTAAAGAAGCCCTAATTTTCCCAAACGGGTTCTATTTTCAAGTTACTTTTTGGCACTTAGGTCTGAGTTTATTTACATGTGCTTATTTCCTAGTCACCAAGTCTCATAAAAGAAAACAAATATTCTTTATGATCTGGAGACTCGACGAAAAGCCTTGGCTGTGTAATCTCCAAATGAAATGGAATATGATAAAATGACTTTGAGACTTAGCACGAACTGTTATTTTAAGTTAAGATCTAGTGGAATTCGCGTTGTCTCTTGATTTGATCAGAGTTAAATATTTGATAAGGTTATTTTGAGACTATGCAGTCATGTTGTCTCCTGATGAAACTCATGGTTACGAGTTAAGTTCATAAGTTAAAGTTTTACTGTTGTCACTGAGTCTCATGATTGAAAGAGAGTTAAGTGAAAGAACTAGAGATTTAGTGACAACCATTGATTAGATTTTTCATCTAGCAGCACTCGGGAAGTCTCATGATTACAACCATGGTTGAGAAATTATCATGCGACAAGGAGATTCAATGGTCGCTAAGTCTCTGAATAAACTAGGTGTCATATGTCATATTAAATAAAGATGTTGTCGCCAGGTCTCCAGATGAAGGATGTGTTAAGTTAATGATCATGAGACATGAGGAAAAGATGAGACACGTGTTCAATTGTCACTAAGTCTCATGAAGAATTAGGGTTTGTAAGAAAGATTAAGAGACTTAGCAACAATCGTTAGATACTGAGAAAAGTGACATCAACGGTGGTCGCATTGTCTCCAGATGCAAATTTAAAAGATAATGTAAATCACGCAATTAAGAGACTAATGTGTTTAGTCGCATTGTCTCTGGATTAAACATGAGTTAATAAAATGATCAGGTGACATAGAGATTTCAGAGTCACTGAGTCTCCAAATGCAACCCAAGGTAAAGAATAGTTAGCAAAATGTGCTTTGTCATGATGTCTCCGTAAGATGAAGGGTTAAGTTAAAACATTAGATGACATCGCGACAACTATTGATCTAATGGTTGATCCTATGGCAGTCACTAAGTCTCTTAAGGATACTATGGTTGAGAAATTATCATGCAACAAGGAGACCACTCAATCGTTGGGTCTCTAGATGTTAACTGGAGTAAAATAAAGATTTTTCTACAGCGCCATCATAGACAATTTCTGACCAATCACATTTTAAAGATTTGACAGATGGAAAAAGTAGTCGTAATATGAGTTAATGCAGACAATCAGATTTGATTTTGATCTCATTTCAAATTTTATAAGGTTTTATATTCAAAAACACTCATCAAAAATTGATTGTTTGACAATTTGAATGCCATGGCTAGAACCATAAATTGATGCCATAGTATGTGAAACTAATGACAAAAATGACTTAATTGTAAGTTTGCCAAGTTTGAAGAGACATATGCATTGAATTCTTAGTTATAAGTATACTTGTCTGTTCTCATTTCATTTTACCAGTTTCCAATTTCTCAGAGTGAAGAGTTTATTGAGTTCTGCATTTTATGAGAAGAGTTGATTTTCCAATAATTAGAGAATTCAAAACGTGATTTAGTGATTCAGAGTTTTGACAGAGAGTATGGTTTACAGTGTTTTCAATGGCTGAGTTTAGAATTGTAGATGTTTTCATAGTTGGTGGTTAGGGTTTGCAATTAGATTTGTTTCAATATCGATGGTAAGGCCTGAGAACATATTCGAAAATAAAGATGAGCAAAACAAAAAGTATGGAATCCACTAGTGGAAGAAGTGATGATGTCGATGATGAATCGAAGGGAAAGAGAAACTATTTAGAGGAGTTTCTCACTTTTCTACTAAGGTTGAGCCAAAATAGAAAGGTAAGTGTCAACACTTTAGTTGATGATATGGCTTATATTAGAGATGCAAAAACACCAGGGTCATCAGGATATTCACTTTTTAATTATTTCTTTAAAAATAGTGATGAGCCCATGCCTATCTCAAACCCTTGGACCTATGGATTAGCCCAGTTGATAGTTCCTAATGTCTTTATTGATGTCTATTTCATACTACAACTAGTCAGTAGATATGATCCCTTGACAAAAACCATTAAGAGGGATTATGGAAAGCCCTTCCTCACCTTGGACTGAAATACTTTTATGAAGGCTTTCAATGTATATTACCCTATGGCTACTGAAATAAATTTGAAGAGTTTAGAGAATAGATACATTAGATAATCTAGTGTTGATGCCAAGGAGATTAAGGATCATCACGTTCCCAAGAGAATGAAATCCTATATAGTACCCATACCTGGAGCAGCCCCATATCTTTATAAAGATACAAATTTTTATATCAAATACATAGAATATGCACTATGTAGGGTGCTTGGAAAAGATACAAGAGAAGAGAGGATTACCTTTGATATTTTAATGATGGTGCTACATATGTAGAGTTTCCATACTACTTCAAACTATGACTATATCTAGTACATCATAGACCAAATGCACCAGGGTTTTATGGATATACAAGCTAAGAAGGCTTACCCAAGGTTTTTGCATTACTCAGTCCTTATGCATCTGATCCTATATTATAACTTCCCATTAATGAATTGTCAGATGTTGCAACCACAGAGGTTTCATCATGGTCAAGACAACCCTGTTCAGTTTTGGCTTAGACTATGGAATTATACATCCAGAGACCAGGAGTTTTGTGCTTTTGAAAATTGGATAATTTATCCAATTCTTAAATGTTTAGGTGCTAATAAGACCAGATTTTTTGTTAAGGTAATTAAACTATTGATGCCCTGCCAATACCTTGAAAAATGGCCAGGAGACCATAATTGGGGGAATTTTTATTATGAAAAGAACTTTACAATGATGAGGGTTTATGGTTGCCCCCACCCTCCACACATTTTGCCATTTCATGTACCACCAAGGATAGCTACAATGGAGTTCATCAGACAGCTCATTTTGGTTGATAAGGAGCATTTATCCCCACACAAGAAGGGTACTTTTACCCCTAGGCAGTTTAGGATTAATAAATTTACTATTGGGAAGAAGGCTATAGACCCTGTGAACACCTAGATGAACCTTTATAGGATGAATGTTTCCTTGCACAGATTTGTTGATACAGAGGGTTTTATTCTCAGTTCTATGAAATTACTGACACTAACTATCCCCTTCACAAAGGTACATGAGGAGTGTATGGAGGAGGATTTAATAAGAAACATCGTGGAGGATGAAGAGGTGGACAGGAAAGAAATTAAGTTCAATGAATGTTTGGACCTAGAGAGGCAGGTAAAGAGAAAGGGGATGAAGTTTGGGGGGTTTCTACCCTAACATGCCTTATCTAAAAAGGTTGGATGCAATGATTGAGAACCATATTCTTTTGTGTAATTAGTTAGAGGAAGCACTAGTGGTACGAAAAAAGGGCCACAGAGAGAATTTAGAATCAGAATATGATGATGATAGTGATCAAGGTTGTCCTTCACCCAATGCCTATGCAGATTATCAAGCATTTCCATTATGATGGGTAATAGAAGGGGAAGACATCATTGACCTGACAAAGGTCCCTAAAAAGGAAGTGACAAATGAGCCCCCATCAAAAAAACAAAAGATAGAAACAGGCGAGCCTTCTAGGAAGAAGAGGATAGATAAAATTGGAGCCCTAATAATTGGAGATAGACCCTATGATCATTATTTTAGAAAATAGATCAGGGTGGGAAAGAAACTCCAAAAGGATATAGAAGAAGAGGAGGAGTTACCTCTGAGATCATGTGCAGATGAGAGGTTGTTGCATCAGGAGGAATTACTTAAGGCTGACAATTTTATTAAGACTAGAGAATTCAAGTATTTCCTTATATGGAACAAACAACAAAAAATTGGAAAGAAATTGCAATTGGAAGGTGGTGATTCAGTCACCCAAGAGGCCTTACAAACACTGAAGGATTATGATCCTAAGTCTGAGGAGATCACACCAGAGCGAGCAAGGCAACTGTTCAAGGCTAGTGGACTATTATTTGTGGAAGGCTGGGATTTTTCTTCAACATTCATAATACACCAGATAAGAAGACAAATTGATGTTAAATTGTCATCAGAAACTCAGGTTGGAGATATGATTAGAGAGTTTGGGTATAACCCTAAATCTCAGGCATTAGCAATGTGGAGCTTAGCTCCTAAAGATCAGAAGCCAGCCATTTTGAATATATAAGAGAAGATGGAGGGAAATAAAATCATATGGACATTAGATAATATAGGGGATATGGAAATAGCGCAAGTAATGACTCATTTTTCTCATCTCAATGAGTCAAAGACAAGCCAACTTTCAGAAACATTATAGAAACTCACTAGTGACACTAGTGATATTGTTAAGGATAGGGAGCTAGCATTAATAACAATTAATGAATAGAAGAAGCTCATAGATGAGCTTACTAAACAATTGCTAGTTATAACAGAGTTTGTCCCTGTTGAGCCCAAAGAGGTCATGGATGTTGAGATCCAAATAGAAGATACATGGGATGTATTTGTTGAAATAGAGAAGGAAGTTACAGAGCATAACAATGTGATTTTGGAAGCATTAGCTTCAATTTTATAGCATAGAGTAGACACAATAAAAGGCAAGATTGATGTAGTGTATGGGGCTTATGGCAAGTTTCCAGGCCTACAAGCTGAAGTGGCTAACTTTTTGACAATTTTGAATCCTTATTTTTCAACTTGGTCTAGAAGAGCTTCACTTTTTGAGAGATTAGCATTAGTACAGTCATTAAGGTTAGATATTGTAGAAATTGTGACCTTGGTCAATACAGAAATAGAATAGATTGGAGCTACTTTATCCTTTTTCAAAGGAAAGGCCAATCAAATTGTTGCTAAACTAAAGATGTTTGGGATAGATTTTAGTAGATTTGTACCTCCAATTAGAGCTAAGGATGATCAGATTAAACCTTTAGGGTTATGGATATCAGAGTTTGATAGTGTACTCCCCAATAAAGACATTTATGTATCTGATCAGGGAGAATTAGATATGGAGAGGTTCAACCAACTTTTGGATGAGGCAATAAAGGCAGAAATAGACTACAATAAATTCATTGCAGATATTAAAAGCATTACAAATGCTAGGTGGGAAAGGTAGAAGACTCAACTAGAGAATATTCAGAATTTTGAGTGGCCTAAGGAAGAGGATGTGACAACATGGGACATTATGACAAAGCCCAAGAAGAAGAATCCTGTCATAGTTGATTTAGATGTTATGGATGAAGAATAAAGGACACATGGCACCTGATCTATGAGCATAGGAAGGTTAGTAATCTTGAAAAGATTAGTGTAAGTTATCCTATATTGGTGGTCACTAGATCTTATTGCAACTATCAAATACTATCTTGAATACAAGCAGATAAAGGTCCCAACATTCACAAAAGGACAAAGTACAAAATCAGATTTCATGCTTCAATTTTTTCCTCCCACTGCTTGGAGCTTTCTTGTCTTTTATATTTTCCTATGTTTTTAGGGTTAGGTTTTTTAAACCATCTGAAGCTTGTTGCATCCTTATCTGAAGGATTCCAAGATGGTTTGAACCTATAAATTGATCTTATTATAACATTTGAAAAGAGGTGATGAAATATAATTTTAAGTCAGACTACAAAATTTTGTCTGAGTTTTTGAGCTTTAGCCTCTATATGTATGAAGTAGGAATATAAATAAAAAACAATGCAACTTCTCTTCTCTATTGTTGTTTTCTCTTTACTTATTGTGAATGCTCTTTTATGTTTAATCTATAAGGCATTTTAAACATATTGGTTACAAGGTAGCTATCTAATTACTTACAATTTTCTTTCAAGGGAAGAAATAAATTTTGTGAGTAGTTTCAGAGAATATAACAATATTTGAGGATTTGATACAATAGTGTTGGAGTGACAGGGTGATTTGTAAGGCATCTTACTCAAGTTGCATATAGGTTGTAAGGAAATCTATAGTATCTTTATTTACTTTTTCTATGGATTTGCATCTTTGACTCTATAGCCCAAGGATAGGCACTGGTCTAGAATCTGTCAAGTGGTTTATCATCATCCAAGAAATTTAAAATACATAAATCTTTCACATTTACATTCAAACCATATAAGTCTAAGCAATTATATCAAAATATACAATTCATTCTACTAATCCCTTTAACAGAGGATTAAAATAGGTTGCCCCTCCTAAGTTCTGAGAACTATAAAAGGAAGAAGGATGAATGTCCTTAAAACACTACTATTTTCTGTTATTATTTCAATAGTATTTATGGTTAAGCTCTATGTTAAGTTGTTTTCAGTTTTATGCAGAGTAATTTATAAGGTAATACAGTAAAAGGGAAGTAAATTAGTATCCACATTTACTAATATTGTAAGACAACAATAGTTTCCCCAAACATTATCATAAATCATCATCGATTCAAGTTTTCTCTTTCTTGAGTCATTATATTCAAATATTGGGAGTCATAGAGTTAATCAAGTATTCAAGCATTTGTTGAAGGTTCAGCAAGAAAAAACCCTAACAAGGACTATGAGATGGAAGACATGGATAGGATGTCAAAATCAAATATAGGAAAAGTGGATGGAGTTATGTGGGATAATGGATAGGTAATGGATAGTGAATAAGAAACATGGAGGATATTTATGAAGGGAAAGTATTGGATAGTCAATATCAAAGATGGAAAAATATAGGATAATAAATGGTAGATAGGGGATGTGGAAGACATGTATGGTACCATAGGAATGGATGGATCTTGCCCCCAAGTATAAAGTGAAAGGGGAGGAGGATAAGGGAATGTATGTATAAGAGGATTTGGAAGATATTGTATATGGGATAATGATATGGAGGGAAGGACTCAAACATATAGTTCCATGGATGGTATCCCTTGATATTTCTATTTTTGTTTGTATAATATATAAGGTAATTTTAGATATATGCTCATAGATGTTGGTAGGGTTGTGGAAGGGAGTTAAAATGGATGGGGGTGTGGAGTGGGAGATGGATTTATGCATTGGATGGGATTAATGGGATAAGAGGATGGGGAAGGATTGGTGGAAAAAGGATGGGAGGTTGGAAGACTTGTGAATAAATGGATGCAAGAGTTTGAAAGATCATCATTGGAACACACCTTGAAGGTTGGTGGAGTAGTGGAGGGGGATATTTTCAAGGAAATGTAGGAGGAAATGTGGATTTTGGGATTTAAGGACCCAAAATAGAGAAGGGAGATATTGGACTTAGGACATTGGATTTTGGGACATAATTACCCAAAATGGATTTGGAAGATGGGGGATTTTTAGATGGATTATTTGAGGACTTATGAGGGGAGGAAGATTTTGGATGAGAAAGGTTAGATTCCAAAGCTGATTTTTCTTTGAGATGCATTGCTTCAATAAGTAGCTTGGGAATCCACATGATTTTTGAATTTTTTTTTGCGCCTTTGTGGTCTTTTGAATTTTTCATTCTTTTGGATCACATTTGTCTTTTATTGAACATGTCTTTTAGATGGGACATGGTGATCCTTGGAATTTTGTGGATTTTTGGATTTATGCATTTTAGCTTTGGTATCCAATTTGCTTCCATTAGGCATGGTATGGGTGTATGAGAGTAGATAGTTTAGAGAGTTAATGGAGGGTGACATTTAGAAGGAATACAAGGTTGTGTGCCTTTTTTGATATTTTTATGGATTTGAGGTTATGGAGTGGTGGAATTGGATATGTAGGATGAAGGTATATAAGGACCCAATATGGATAGAAGGGATGAAGGAATTGGCTTTGGGACATACGGACCCAAAATAGATGTGGATGATGAAGGGATGGAGTTTTGGACATAAGAGCCCAAAATAGATTTGGAGGAGGATGGAATGGATTTTTGGACATAAGCACCCAAAATGGATATGGAGAAAGGGGATGGGAACTTTTGATTTAAATGAAAGGATTGTGGATTTGAAAGGGGTGGAAGGTAAACCAACGTATTGAGAAATTATTTTTTCCAAGGGGATACTTATTATTTTGAACACAAGATGTGAGTCTATTAGCACTGTTAAAATATTGAATATTTCCTGGTCTAAATGATGAAACCCCTACTAAGTCTTGTTATCTCCTGAGGCCCTACTTTCAAATTTCTAGTCATTGGTGGAAAAACCCTAATGTTTATGTCTTACATTATAAAATGAAGTTACCTTTTGGGTCACTTATAATATTTTTAACCCATGTACCTTGTTGTTTCATGTCCGAGCGAGGCCATTATGTTTATTTTTCTTAAGTCATGGTGGGGGGATGAATTATTTTTTATTTATTTCCCTTAGTTATAATGTCCCCAATCTACATTTTAATTTTTCATCTCTTATTCTAGTCTATTTTAATCCAGTCACAGGCACATTCCCTCAAAAATGAAGATGGTGCCTTTTTACTCATCAAGCCAATGCACCTAGTTGCCATGTGGTGGATGGCGGGACTAGGTCTGTGCAAAGGTAAAGAATTAAAGGCAATTCAACTTCATGAAAATCTATAGTGTGTATTTTTCCTTAAACATGAAATGCAGATTGATCTACCCTTTGAGGCATCATGTCGTGTCGACACATAGAAATTATTTCAGGTCTTGGGTCTATCTTTGGTTGTTTATCAAGTGGTCAAGTATCAGAAAATCTTGTGGTTGGCATGAAACCTTAAGGATGAGATGCACAACTGATATTGATCAAGGCATCACACCTTATTGACATGTGTAAATTGGTCAAATATTATGACAAGGTAAAGGCCAAACACTTTTCTATTGATCCAACAAATAGTGCAAAACCTCAAGGGAGAGATGATCACAAGATACTCATCAAGGCATTACACACTTTCTCAATGTGTAAAAGGTGGGCCCAGCTTAGTGCTAAGGAAAGTTAATGAGCAATCACATTTGATTTCATCCAATAACTGGCATTTTTCCTTGAAGAGCATATGATCATAAGATAATGATAAAGGCATCATGCCTACTTGGCGCATGTCCAGCCCAATCAGCGCAGCTTAGAAGGCAACAAGGATTTCTCAGGGCCATTAGTAATATGCCATGTGGAGGGAAGTCAGACCAAGGTTGCTGGGTTATAAATAAGTTAAGGCATAGTTTAGTTAATTCTGATCGGATGGATAGTGCATTTTCTTAATCTGAAGATGATCAAAGATTATTATTTGAGGCATTGCACCTAGTTGACACTTGTCCTCCTATGATCATGGGACCAGAGCAAGGGCAGGTTAAAAGGAAAGCTGGTGTAAATGAATCTGGTGGCTAGTGCAAATCCTAAAAGAGAAGATGATAGATAAATAATGTTTGAGAAATTGAGCATGTGCGAAACCTAGAAGGATCTGATCTGAGTGCCCTAGTAATTAAAGGAAGATTGATGAATCACTTTTAAATTTTATAAATATTTGAATCTCAGTTGTCATTGCTTTGTTCTGTGCCACCTGTAGCCGTTGTGATTTGACATTTTAATTTTAGATTTTTTTCTCAAGTTGTTTGACTATGTCATTGTTTTTTGGGTTGTAGAGGCATTAATATGTGCAATCTAATCTCTTGGGTCAATTTATTGAGGCTGTAGGGTGCCTAGTTGATTAACTTGCTGATATTTTGGAGCTCCATTAATGTTTCTTGGTGGCACTCTGAGGTTTGATCTAATTATGTATTTTTGTGTACTTTCTTAGCTCTCTGTATAATTTGTCTTAATGATGGTATGTTTTCTGAGTCATGGTGATTGTGTTTTAGGGTTTCCTTGTGCCCTAAGGCAGTCCAGACTTGTGGTTTTATTGGGGGTATATCTAGGTTTTTTTTGTATTGTTGTAAGAGATGGGAATTTGATGCCACAAAAAGGCTTGTAAGCTCTCCATATTAAAATAAAACTATCAGTGGTCTTTTGGCTCTAATTTTCCATGATTAGATGTTATGTCAATGATATTTGGCTATATTTCCTTGCATTTTGTGAATTCATATTGAATTGTAACATCTTCATTTTGGTTTCTTGTACTCATTTGGGTTTATTGTTAAGGAATTTCAATCCATCATTATGTAGGGAAGAGGGTCTCATTTCTTTAGGGTTTCTTTCACAGAGAATTAAACATCCTTAAACAATTTCAGTGTGTAAAGAATTGAAGTGAATCAGATAATTACATATGCTTCTAGTAAGTCTGAATCGATTATGTAAGACATAGTCAAGTTCAGTGATCATTTGCAGGTTTTACATTTGATGTATGTTGTTGTTAAGAGTCTTTGCATTAAAGTGATTCCATACCCACTAGATAGGGCACTGGTCTAATATGTTATATTTGTGGTTCTCATCCAATTTTATAAAAAATATTACCATTTACTTGTTTTATACTACATCCACCATTCCTTCCTGCTTATGATCTTATTATAGTTTGAGGGTAGAAGATAGGTAGTGCTCACCTGAGTCTATGGAGCTCAAAGTTTATAATTATTTAGGACCTTGTTGAACATTACTTCTTCTCCTTGTTGAATCGGTTCATGGGTTTATAGAGGAACATACTTGAGCCGTAGGTATACAAAGATCAACAAGAAAAGGAACTAACAGAAATGGTGAATCTACTAGGGAGACTTATCACAAAAGAATTTTGAATGCTTATCAAATCAAATTGGAAATTAGCCCATTCATTGGGGACTAAGAGATAAGTTATTTTCTTAATTTTTCATTAAATATTTGTAAAAGTAGAGGTGAAGTATCATATTTTATAATCCCAAGTTTTATTGGGTGGCGACTTTGAATTTGGTTGACTAGTGTTTGAGATAAAAATTATAGTTTTGTGTTAGATCTTGTTGGTCAAGATATAAGAAAGTGTGAGAAAAACCTGAGCATACATGAAAGATCATCCAAAAGTTGAATTGGAGGGTGGGCTCCCAAATCCTACTTAAAGAAATTTGTCTAAGAGAAATGAGTCCACAAGTGTAACTTCTTGGAAGCCTAAGGCTTCAAGTGCTAGTCATCATCTGGATGTTGTTCCAGAGAGAAGTAATACTCCTTCTCCTAGTATTGAATCACATGGTTCGGGCTTCTTTGACAACATGTTTGATAATCTTGTCCAAGAAGACATATCTCAACAAAAGGTTGTGACTCAGGTTCAGTAAAGAAGAGAAAATCAAAGGAAGAACAATAGACATTTCAAACCTATGAAGTACCCAAAAATTGACATCTTGCAACCCTAACCAATTTTTTTGGATTTATCAAATTTTTGAATCATCAAAGTCTTATGGTACTAGGAAATCCTAATCTTTGACTGAATCTACGTAACCTAAGTGTCAAATGCAGAAAAATCTAAATCTGCATTAATCACATACTATATTTAATTCCTAAATATCAATTACAATTGGCTAAATAAACCATATGATTGAATTAATTTAATAACAAATTCCTAGAACTTTAATTAATTTAAATTCACCCTTTTAGTCAAAATACATAAAAAAAAATTAAATAACATTTGATTATTAAATAAATATCCTCATTTCAATAATTGAATTTAATTATTCAAATAATTGAGAAACTAAATTTATGAGGTCATATTCCATTTATTTGATCAAACAGTCTCTCCAAAATCTTCAATTCAGTTCAAAAATAGAAACTCTGAGTTAACTGCAATTTGAAAATGCAACTAACTAGTTAACTGTTTCATTCACTCCAAAATCCAATAGTTGACTGTCTCTCTCAAGGAAACTTACCGTTCTGAACTAGACTCTCATTCTATAAAATAACCCTCTTGTCTCTCATTCAAAAATGGAAGAATGCATATTTTTAGAGTAGCAAATTGCTGCTGAATTGTTGACTCAAACTTGTGTGCATTCAAGCTTTCATTGTTCTCATTATTATTGCAACATATTAATATCATTCAATAGATTAATCATGCATATCTTAGCTTCTTTCAAGAATTCTTAGTTTAATCTCATCTTCCATTTATAAACTAATATTGCATACTCATTTCTAGTTTAAATCCTTCATTCTTAGATTGCACTCGGTTGTTGGACTCTCAAATTCTGAGAGCTGGTGAAAACCCCATCTAGATAGGAGGCAACACGTTGGCTCATCCAGGCATGCCAAATGGATAACTTCATATTCATTCATGTATGTGACTAATGAATAAGGACTATGTTGAAGTGTATGGCTACTTAAAGAGGCCCACATTCAGCATATACATTTCTAGCACCCACCGGGGGGTAGAAAATTTAATTTCTAGCCTCATATTTTACTTTTGCTGTCAATTTTGGTTTCCGTCTGTATGTCTCTGCAACGAATTCTTGCGTGAAATTTTGCATGCATTCGCACGAATTTTTTCTTGTCCATGCAATTATTCGCATGGTTCTTTGAATTTCTTTATGTGGCCTATTCTAGTTCTTCATGCAAACTTTTCCATCAGAGGCTATTAATTTGCAATTTTTATATCTCTATTTTCTGACTACTAGTATTTTTTGTTTGTTGTGGTTTTCTAGTATTATTTCTAATATAGCTTAACCAGTGGTCTATAGGATGAGATGTCGAAGACTCCTTAAAAAAAAAATATGTAAACTTACTGACTACTAGATTTTAGGATGCCTGTCAAAGGATGTTTGTCAAAGAATTTCAAACCCACACAAACATTGTGTCTATTTTCAATGCTTTATTTACATAGTCTAATTAAGGTCTTGTTAAAATCTCTTAAGGGTCTTGATAGCACAATAGGGTATTAGGCTCTTCATTACATGGAATTGATGCCCATGAATGAATTTGAGACCTAGACATTGCTAAAGGATTTATACCTGGGGGAGCGAGGAAAGGTAAAAAATTGATTGGCATATCCATTAGTGAGGGGAGTATGATCTTCTCTCTTTGAGTGAATCAGAAACCTAGAAGCTCTTGGGTTTGTTGAAAGAGGAGTTAGCACGGTGATGAACATGTTTGGTGTGTTTAGATGAGGTGTAGAGGTAGAAGAGTACTCTCTTTTTCCTTTTTAGGAAAATCACAAACTTAGACCCTTGAAACCAAACCAAGTCTGAGTCACCTTTAGCGGGCCTGTCGAAAGTTGAACCTTTGGGAATGACCCAAGTGGGTACACACCTTTTTCTAGTGATTCCACCCCACAATAATAAAGTTTCTTTATTGAGCAAAAGACTCCAAAGCCATGTTAATTTCTTCCTCTTGATCCCTGATGTCGAACATCTTGAGGAAGCCATGTCTGTTGTATTGAGTGGCACTGCTCCCAGCCCTGCTTCTCATAGGTGTACACTTGTAGGTGTTGGTGTGGCTGTATTTCTCAACCTCACTTGCAAGGCCAACTAAGGTTAATGTTAATGTAATCCTATTAAAAAATTTTGTAAACTAGTTTCTTACCTAGTTCACCTCTAAAAGGGGGCATAATCTTTGTGTAGGGAGGGGGAAGATTTTCTCCCATAGATTCTCACCATAGGCATGCACCTAGATGTTTGAAGGTGGTATATTCCACTGGCCACTGCTTCAAGGGTGTCCTTTAACATATATTATTGAGTGCTTGGAAACACCAAAAATATGGGCACTCTCTCGGCGGTGACACGGTTGTGTGAGGTGCATGCATGCACATAAGTTGTGAGGAAAATATTTTGTCTTCTCCACCATTTTATTTTTGGGATAAATGAGTGTCTTTTTTGAGTCTCCAAATGTCCAAGATGTCCAAACTTGTCAAGAATCCCCTATTCTTCCATGTTTCCTTGTCCTCAGCTGAATTTTTTTCAAATACTGCATGTATAACAACTGGTTGAAAGTCCAAACTCTATGCTTATCAAAAACCAGTTTCTAAATGTCCGAACGAAGACTTGTCAATTTGAAACTGTTCAAACCAGTCTGCAAACTAAGTACTCTATCAGATAACAGTTCAATCTGTGTCTCGTAACCAAGTTCTGTATCAAAAAATGGTCCAAATTGTCATTTTCTACAAAAGTTCACCAGGTTTTTTGCAAACTTTTGCAATATTCATGTCATTCAATGCATTTCTTCGCACGAGGCTCTATGAATCTTCACGCAATGTTTTGATAGTTTGCTGTCATTTAATTTACCAGTCTTTCAAACTAGCTCTACATTTCTTCATTCCAAGATGCAAATTATCACACGAGCCAGTCCAAGTCTTCATGCGAGAATGTACTTCACGTGAAACTATAAAAAAATTTCCTTATTAGTGAGTTATTTGTTGTCTATCCTTTGTAACTCTGCCCATTCTGGTCTATGTTTGGGTTTTGTCTGCATGTCTTCCTTTCTATAAATAGTCTTGAACTAGATGTGTCAGGTTGAGAACTACGGGGTTCTCGCTTGAACTTGTCTTGTCTCTTATCTACCTACTTGTTCTACTATGTTGTCATACCTTGCCACGCAATAGTCATCTCTTGGTTTTTCTAGCCTTATCTCTAATGACTCGTGTCAGGTATACTTCACCTATTGTCACTCTTGTGCACTTATCTTGAGACATAGTTCCAAGCGTAGTCCTAGTTCACTCTCCTTACATAATCTTTGTCTATGACTATTGTGACTCAAAGTAGAAATGCATTCCCCTTATGTATCACTAGACGAGGTAGAGGTAGACCTTGAAACTAAGGAAGAGGTCATTCCAAACTTGTCACATAGTCTGAGTATAGTAGAGGACCCTCACATTCCTTTTCACTAGCTACGTCTAGCGAGGGATCATCTTGGTCTCTCTCTCCTATCAACCGACCTTACATTAGACAATCATTCCCAGTGAACTTTAATTGGGTCTGAAACCCATTGTTTCAAGAGCATCAAAAGTTTGAGAAGTTGTTACCTAAACCTAAATCTATCAACACAACAAGTGTCCCATAGGTATGACACCTTAGCATACTCAACCTCCTTGTAGTGAGTCTTTGCACATTGAACACTTTCATACCAACAAGATGGCAGACCAAAATCAAAAGGGTGAACACAACAAAGATAATGATCAATCTAAAACCACCAAGGGTAAATATCATTAGCAAGAACCCCCTAGTGATGAGGAGGAGGTAATAACTCAGGAAGATATAGCGGATGCTCACAAAAACAAAAACTTCCATAAATGATGGAGATTCTCCTGAAGGAAGAGAAGGAAAAATATCTCCTCGAGCTAGCTAATCAAGGGGCCAAGCTAACCTCAAACTAAAATGTAGATAATCTTATCACAAAGGAGGAAGAAACTAAAAAAATCCTGATTATAGAAACAAGTTCAAATCATGCAAGAATAACTAATTCAATTCATGAAGCATAAGGAAAAACTGGACACATAGTTCACATTGGATAGGATTTGTTTTTTCCCATTCGACAAAAGTCTTTGCATGCCTCCTTTTTTTAAAGGAGTTGAACTTCCTAAGTATGAAAAATACTTGGGTACCTCTGATCCTCAAGATCATATGAGAGATTTTGGTTCTCTATCTATGGAGTTTATACATGACCAAACTTACCTCATGCGTCTCTTCCCATGTATTTTGGGAGGGTCTTCCATAGAGTGGTTCTCTAGGTTACCTACTGGCATCAAGTTTTTGGATGAGATTGCCAACCTATTTCTGCAACACTACTTACATAACATCCAACATCCGATTAACATATGTGATCTTTGTAGCTTAAAAAAATGACATGGAGAACCTTTCTTGACATTTCTCCATAGGTGGAGACAACTTTATACAAAATATTCTCATAAAATACCTGAGTCTAAAAAGCTTGACATCTTTTTAGACAATCTTCTTCCTAAATTTGGGTACCAAGTACAGCTACAAGGTCCTTTGACCTTCGATGATGTGATCAAACAAGCTGTGAGAACTGAAACATTCATGGTCAAGAAAGGAGAACTGACCCTACACAAGGATAACAAACAGTGGTCCTCCTCGTTGAGCAAAGACAAAACTAAATTTTTCAACAAGAACCAAGATGTTGTGATTGACAGAGTTGTTTACAATGTAACTCCCAAGCCTCCAAAAGTTGTGTTTGATCTTACTAACACTATGTAGGCATCCAAAGCCACTAAATAGGCTATGATAGAAACTAAACCACCTTCGAAATATTCTAGATCTAAGCCTTAGGCTCCTTGACCCAAGTGTGAGTTCACTCCTCGAGAACCCCTCAATGTGGTTTACAAGAATCTCTTGAAAAACTAAATACTCACTCCTCTGGATAATTCATGTCCTTTCCATCCACAACCATGACCTTCTTGGTGGAATCAATCTGCGTACTGTGATTACCACTAGAACAAGGGTCACAAAATAGCTACATGCATTCAACTATAGCATAAAATCTAGGATCTTATCGACACTAAGGATGTTTCTTTAGAGAGTCACAACAAGAATTCAGATCACTAGGCATTCAAAGACCCCTTTCCTCCTCATGGGAAAGGTGAATCCTCTAAATATAAAAATGCTCATGCCAAGTTCAACTATACATACACCACTAATGATAATATCATTAATATGGTTGAACCTATCAATGTTGAATACTATGATGTTATTAAAATCAAGGGAAGAGAAGACACTCCCACACACAAAACTCTCTTCATCCTATGAGGGCATGTGTCCCATTCCTCTGAACAAGAATAATCTCAGGTTTTTGCAAATGCCATTACTCGGTCTCATGCAAAGATCATTCTCAAAGGCCTTAAGCCTTCTACATCTGCACCAAAATATTAGGTATAGATAATGTTTTTGTTGGCACTACCAATAAGAATTTGAAATTGGTCCCCTCATCTAATGCTTCTAATTACAAAATACTAGACCAATTAAAAAGAAGCAACACTCATATTACTATCTTTGAGCTACTAAAAATATCATCTTCTCACAAGGAGACTCTTGACAAAGCCCTCACTAAGGTAAATCTTCCAAAAGATTTAGATTTAGACCAGTTTCAATCCATGGTTGGTCACTTGACCTCATCTCATTACTTTTCTTTCTTCGAGGAAGATGATCATTCATTGAGTCATCTGCACAATAACCCCTTGCATAAAAAGGTCATGATTGGCCCAAAGCGTATTTATCGTGTCCTTATAGATAATGGCATTGGCCTTAAGATCTTCTCTACTAACTTTCTTGATCAGGTAGGCTGCGAAGAAGACTGCATAGATGCCCATAAAAAAATTTCATTAAGGTGTATGATGAACAAGAAAAAAAATCCAAATGGATATTTGTGTTACCGATTCGAGTTGGACCTATTGAAAGAGATGTTATTTTTCAGGTGCTCAACATTCCCCTAGAATACAACATACTATTGGGAATAATGTGGATCCATGAAATGTAGGCAATTCCTTCAACCTATCACGAGTGCATAAACTTCTCATTCCAAGGATCAAAAGTGACTATACCTTCCAATACAAGCTATGATTGCAACATGCTTACCAAATTAACTGATAGATTTGTTCCCACCAACAGAGAGTCTACTGAGTTCTTCAATGACAAGCTAAAGGAAATGGAAAAAACTTTGAAACTCAAGGACACTGGCATGAGGGGTATCAGATTGAACCTGTGTTATCAATAACGTCTCTACCTCTGTCTCCACGTTCTTATGGGAATCCTTCTAAGGACTACAAACCTTCTACTACTACTCCTCAAACACTATATGTTGGCACCTTTGAATAGGCCACATAATCACTAGAGGAAGAAGATGAAAACATGGCTATTATAGCCTAGATCTATAGAGGGGAGGATACACCTGAGCAAATCACTCCACCTTGCGAAATAGAACCTGAACAATATGGCCAGGGTCTATATATTATGAAGCACTTTGGATATAAAGGGAATGGCCCTATAGGACTGAACAATAAATGATTTCTTGAACCAAATGAAGCTATTGGTAGAAAAACATGTGACTCTGCAGGTTTAGGCTTCAGGAAGATCCTGTTTCACTTAGGGATTAACAAATTTGTGTATGAACGATATCACCAACTGGAACCTGAAGACGCATCTACAACTAGAAACTCAGATGATATCTCTGATGAGGATTCCTTTCCTTGTCCTATTCCTCCTAATCTTGTCGTGCTCTTTTCTAAGATAGATGATTTTATACCACATGTCAGTATGGTCAAGACTGAAAAATGACTCTGATGAAACTACTTCAATCACTCCACTAACATATGAGTGATTGAGAGAGACACAAGATCCTGGTCATCGAGGTGAACTATACATGCCACCGCATTTCCAAGAGTAGTTTGACAAGAACAAATCCAACAACTCATCGCTTCTACATGAGATGAACAAGAATCAGATGGTGCCGCAAGTGGTGATAAGGTACCTATCTCATGCAGTACCAACTTGTACGAGTATGAATTTGCTTCCATATCCAATGTAACCTTTGAAAGGGATGTAGATACTGCAAATGCATATGAAAACCCTCTCAAACTAGGTGAAGGGTCTAGTGTTAGGACAAACAAGTTTGATTCCATAAATGTTAACTTGTCTTCTACTATGGTAGCAAGGGGTCAAAGGAATTTGATTGCGGCCTTGGATGAGATTGCTTTAGGTCTTGACTTGCTAGTCTGTGCTTTTGATGACTACACCATGAATGCACTAGAACCTGTCACCTTTCTTCCACTCTACCATCCCAAGCTCATAGACAGGAAATATTCCTATCCATCCAATGAATTCCTCACATTCGAGAATGACTATGATCTTGCTTGCTACCTTAAAATTTTTGAACTAGTAACGTCCTTCACCAACGAAGATAGTCTCAACATGACTGAAGCTGATATCAAGTATATCAATCACAAAATTAAAAGAAGAAAGAATAGGCCCTCTAATGGTGAAAACCACATTGTGACAGTATCAGAACCTAAAAAAATAAAAATAAAGGACATATCTGACAATGAAAACCTCTCTAAGGTGCCAGAGGATGGGATACTTGATATGCTTCCAAGTAACTTTCAAGAATGGTCATCAGTGCTAATTGAACCGACTCAACCTGTGAACTTGGGTACAGAAGCATAACCTCAAATAATTCATTTAGCACATTCATTATCTGAGGAAGAAAAAGAGGAGTTCATTTCCTTCTTCTAGAGAAAGAAGATCAAATTTGAATGGACATATTCAGACATACTAGGATTGGATCCTAATATGATCATGCATCACTTGTCCATCGCACTAGGTGTCAAACTTGTCAAATAAAAGCTTTAGAGTTTTTTGCATTAATTTTATCTGACTCTACTTGACCTAAGTGTCAAATGCATAAAACTCTAAATCTACATTAATCTCTCAATACTCCATCTTGGAAATCCTTTGCCTTAATTTGTATATAGTTTTTAGTCACTTTCATGACACTCTAGTTCTTCTGAGAACCCTCTTGACTTGAACCCAATCTAGAATCATAGCATGGGGGCATTCAAATCAGATTTTTCCTTGTAGTATGAGTCAAGTCAGTCATCATTGTCTGCTACTAGGGGCATGGGTCCCCATATCAAATCACATCTTTGGATTACACCAGAGTCATTAATCTTGTCGTATCTGAAGGACAACTCACTATTGATGCAAACAGGTGTTTCTTAACACCATAATCAAAAGTGTTTCTTAACACTATCTTTGGATGCATTTGTGTTTCTTAACACACATTGGATATCATAAATGTAAAAAAAAGATCAATAGAAATCAAACACAAAGCACTCACAAGCACACCGGTATTTCTCAACACCCCTATACATATATACATTCAAAAAATTTGAAACTTCCTGAAGTATGCTGAACTTCTATTTGTATGTTGTTTGTTTTCTTTGATTTTTATTAATCTTTTCTTTGTCTACTACTTGTTGGTGTGGTCCCAATGATCTGATAATGTCAAATAACCATGGTGTATGTGATAAGAGCTCCTACATTAAGGAAAAAAATCCTCACATCCATCGATCCTATTTATTTGTATGCTAAGGTGAGGTTAGAACTATCTCCTTGAATATTATTTCTCTACTTGTTTACACAATATCGCACTCACTATTTTCTTGGCTTTGAATGCCTTGATATTGGTGTGCTCTTGCAAAATCAACTGGAAACAATGTTCAAGTCATCTTGGCTATTGTACCTTGATGCTTACATTGGTTTCCCATATCTTATCTGATGAAAGTCATATTCATATTCTTATGGTTGCAATGGCACCAATAAGGATTGTATCAATTCCAATGTTCCATAAAATGCTCTGTGGTGAAAAATATTCCATGAGTCCAACAACCAAGTCCTAGGGATTGCAACTAGCATAGGATTGCACTGTCATTTTAGACTTGCATCGCAGTAGTGTTTTGATGGTCACTTCATTGTATTCTCCTGGATTTGCATGACTAGGGATTCTTATTCAATGTTTTGGCTTCATCATGACTACACAAGTTTTCTATCCTCACTCTCAATCTTCAATAGTTCTTTTGGTTAGCATCTATCATACATTGTAACATCCTGCATGAGATTTTAGTACCATATACATTGCATTTACATATATCCATTCACAAGTGCATTAACATAAATCATTTGCATACATGCATATCTACATCTACATATCCATGTCATCATATCAAAACATATGCATCTCATGCATATTCATAAAATCAAAACATGTACATTTCATACATAT
>MU227830.1:2152749-2191350 GCA_018584345.1 Thuja plicata | reverse complement strand
TCAAAAGAGATAAATCTAACTTAATCCCTCTCCCTCATCACCTTGAGGAGGGGGAGGAGGAGGCATATCTTCATGAGGTGGTGCCTATGCACCATCCGAGGCTCTAGCATATGCTGAGAATATTGGCACCTTCTCTGCTCCATCAGGAACCTCCCCAACATACACTACATAATAGTAGGAAGCTCAGGAGGAATTATGTCATGTCTCATCCTGAGATCTCTCTAGCTACTCTTGAACCTCTCACATCTCTCGATCTCTGTCAGCGAGTCATGCATCTCAGACCGCCAATTGTATCTGCAGGTCCCCTACCTGCCACTACATACCTCAAAATCTCTCTCTAGATCCCCTAGGGAATCTTTTTTCTGTGCTAATATGTCCCCAGAAACTAGATCCTCTGCAGGATACTCCTCTTGTTCCTTTTTCTCCTACTCAGCTATCTGCTCTATCCTCCCTCTGGAGTGCCTCTCCTGTGCCCCACTATGGCCAGCACTAGAATTGATCCTCATCTACCGAGGAGGGATTTCAATGTGTGTGGTACATGTTTAATGCCCATGATGTGGAGGTGGTTGTGGGGCCTGGTGTGGTGGTGGCTGTGGCACCTGTGGATGCACCACCTGCGTTGGTGCTCCCATCCCCACTAGGTTAGTGAAATGAGGGAACAGATGGCTGGAAAAATACTCTTTATATGCTAGCGTCACACCACCATTTTCCACCCCATCCATGTAATCCCAATGATTCAATGCTACTCCCCATACATCTATCATACTATAACCAAGATCTAGCTATGTTGACCATCCCTTCCTCACCTAATCAGAAAAGTAGGCGTATGGGCAGTACTCCTATGAAATGTCTTCTGGTCAGTCGAACTACTGCCACACTTGTGTCAAAGGGAATATCTCTTTAACTGCAATAGAGAGGTCGATCAGTGGCCATTAATAAAAAATATATTCAAGCTAGGCCCTGGCATCATCCCAATCCTTAGTCTCTCTCCAAGGTCACCATACTACTGCTACCAAGTCATCTAGCTGAGCCTGCCACTACTCGATCTTACCTAGCGCAGGATGGGTAATTTGACCTTCGTATCTACAAATGTAAGGCTCATGTGGGTGCCTCATATCCTCACAAATGGGCCTAGAGATAGACAAGTTCTCCCATGCCCACACCTGTAGTACAAATACACCTGCAGCCATACTCTTCGCCTCTTTGTAGGTGATCTCATGCATCTCATGGTACATATGGGCCAACATACACTAACCCCATCCATACTGTACTAGCTCCGCCAGCATCCGCTACAACATCCTCCCCCACCCACACTCCAAACCATGCTGACCATGATCTTGCATGAGGTAACACCCCAAGAATGTTTCTAATACCATAGCCAAGAAATGCCTCGACCCATACTCTCTAATCAGCTCCTCCCATGGGATGGATCTATCCATGACAAGATTGTCCTGTAATATCTCCCTGAGTGTTGTTGTACCTTCCCACAACTATAAATCATACTCAACCCATGGACCATGGAAAAGGATCCTCAGTATCTTGTATATATCATTAGGGGTAATTTTCAACTCGCCCTGTGGAAGGTGGAAGGTGATCATCTCCAAATGGAAATGCTCCACTAGTGCTTCTAGTAATTGATGATTCACCCAAATATCGGGTACCTCACCGAGGTGTGATAATCCTAGTGTATCAATGTGGGCTACCTCGGCATCATCTAGAAACTTGACCTGCAAAACAATCGAACAAGAGTGCACGATCAGTACTTGGCTAATGACGACAATTAATGCAAAACTGAGAGATGAAGATACACAGACATCTTAAACAGGGATACAATGCTAAAAACAATGCTAACAAACTAAACAAGACTCAGCTAAACTCCAAATTGCTTTTCTTTCCCCACACGAAGAAGCAACATTTGTGCAAAACTTTGCACGAAGATGTTCACTATTGGGTGCCAAGTTTCACTATTGCATGAGGTTTCACCCAGTCTAGCAGAAGAAAACCCCTTTTCTGAGGGTTTCTAATGTGATACATGGGTACCCTACCATGCAAGGTTATGGAAAGGTACCCGTGAGGAAATGCTTTTCAATATTTTCTCACACAAGATTTTGCATAGGCAGGCACGAAGAACCTAGTTCTTCACATGAGGACCCGCAGGTTAAACTTTAAAAATGCTAAAAATGATGCAAAAAATCTACAAAATACAAAAAAATTGAATCAACAGGGAGGTATTTGATCACTTACTGGTACCCCATACGCTATCGGCTGACTGTGATGCCTAGATCACTCAAAATGATGAGAACTCGTGGTGACCACCATTCTCGCTCAGAGCTCTTCTCCCAAAAGTCAAAAGATGCAAATGAATTGAAAAGACCCTTTTGGCCTATATATAGGTTTTGACCTAATTTTCAAAAGTTCTCTATTTTGCGTGAAAATTTCACCCTTGGCTAAATTGACCACTCTGAATCTATTTTTAGGATCAAAATTGAAATATGACACTTCTATATAGCTCAAAATTGCATTTTAAATTTGTGGGCCCGACACGATCAAACGCTGGTACAGTCAACTTTCTGACGTCGCTTTCTTGTGAGAATTATATCCAATCAATATTTTCTCAAAATCTTTGAAATTTTTCATCAAAAGTGAACTCTATTCAACTCTAGTCAACCTTGGTCAATCTTGGTCAACAAGACCTCAAAATCACTTGAAATCACTTCTGCATCTTCTGTAATCCATTCTGAGTTCTTCTTGACCTTTGCTTCAACATCTATCTGCAACTTATTGCTTTCAATCACATTATGTTGTGTCATCTTTCCATTTCGCTCCCAAGGGGGCAGGATGATTACATCATTGAATCATTTCGAATCTATTTTAAATCAATCTGATTTGATTTTGAAAAGTCCTCATCCCTAAGGGTATCTCATCACTTGGGGCATGTTTATTTTTCACACTTCATAGTCAAAACTGGGTATTCCACAATTTTTAATCACTAAGGCCATCTATGTTCCTTATATATTGTCATCTCATCTATTAGGTATTTGAGAAATCTAACTCAAATCCCTGAGGATCAAGCTTCATTTTGGACATGGTTCTAGATATCTCATCTATTAGGTATTTGAGAATTATAATGCAAATCCCTGAGGATCAAGCTTTGTTCTAGAGATGGTTCTTAAAATCTCATATATTAGGTATTTGAGCAATCTAGCTTAGATCCCTGAGGATCAAGCTTCATTCTAGAGACGGTTCTTGAAATTTCATTGTTAGGTATCACTGACATCTAACGTGGATTCCTGAGAGTCAAGCTTCATTCTAGCGATGACCCTCAAAATCTCTCTTAACCGATGTCTTGGAAATATAACCTAGATCTTAGGGGACTAAGCTTCATTCTTGAGATAGTCCTAAAAATCTCTATTGACTATCTTTCAATGAATAGGTATCAGGGCAATCGAACCCTGACTCCTAAATATTGAGCCTCATTCTAGGGATAGTCTTTTGAAAGGTGATAACCTATTAGGTATTTGGGCTATCTAACCTAGATTCCTGAGAGTCAAGCTTCATTCTAGAGATGATTCTGAAACTTGACTTAACCGGTGTCTTGGCAATATAACCTAGACTTCAAAGAGTTAAGATATATTCTGGAGATGACTCTGAAGCCTTCATCAATTTATCTTTACATCATCAATTCTTGATATCAATCTCAACTATTTTTCTATGCTTTAAACATCAGACTATTCTTTGAATCAATGTGCTACTCGCACATAAATTCAAGGAGGGGAAAAATATAATAGCCCAAAATTAGCATCTTGCAACCCTAACCAATTTTGTTTCATTTATCGACTTTCTGAATCATCAAAGTCCTAAGGTACTAGGCAATCCTGATCTTTGACTGACTCTATTTGACCTAAGTGTCAAATGCAAAAAAATCTAAATCTGCATTAATCACATACTATATTTAATTCCTAAATATCAATTACAATTGGCTAAATAAACCCTATGATCAAATTAATTTAATTACAAAGTCCTAGAACTTTAATTAAATTAAATTCACCCTTTTAGTCAAAATACATAAAAATGAATTAAATAACATTTGATTATTAAATAAATATCCTCATTTCAATAATTGAATTTAATTATTCAAATAATTGAGAAAGTGCATTTATGAGGTCATATTTCATTTATTTGATCAAATAGTCTCTCCAAAATCTTCACATCAGTTCAGAAATAGAAACTTTGAGCTAACTGTAATTCAAAAATTCAACAAACCAATTAACTATTTCTTTCACTCCAAAATCCAATAGTTGACTGTCTCTCTCAAGGAAACTTACCATTCTGAACTGGACTCTCATTCTATAAAAGAACCCTCTTGTCTCTCATTCAAAAAGGGAAGAATGCATATTTTTAGAGTATCAAATCATTGGTGAATTGTTAACTAAAATTTGTGTGCATTGAAGATTTCATTGTTCTCATTATTATTGCAACAGATTTATATCATTAAATAGATTAATAATGCATACCTTAGCTTCTTTCAAGTATTATTAGTTTAATCTCATCTTCCATTTATAAACTAATCTTGCATACTAATTTCTAAATTAAATACTACATTTGCATTCTAGATTAAATCATTTGTTCCCAGATTGGTCTTGGTTGTTGGACTCTCGAATTCTGAGAGCTACTCAAAACCCCATCTAGATAGGAGGCAACAAGTCAGCTCATCCTGGCATGCAGGATGGAACTTCATATTCATTCTTGTATGTAACTAATGAATAAGGACTATGTTGAAGTGTATGGCTAGATAAAGAGGCCCAAATTTATCATATACAACGTACAAATGCTCAAACATAGATGCCTCTTCCCAAAATACAAGAAATAACCCATTCCTACAAGATGATCCTTATGAGGAAGCAGTAAACCAAAGGGAAGTACATCTTATAAATTTGGAGGACTCTCCAGATTTGTATATTACTTTACATAATCCTAATTAATTTTTTGGTAATAATGATGCCTTGAGAAGAGAGATTCAACACCAAATGCTTCTAAGGAAAATAATGGAAAATGAAATCATGGCAGTTGTGACTTAGAATGAAAACTTACAGAGATAGCTGGCCCAACTTAAGCTGATGAATGAAGGTTTGGATCAAAGCTATAAGGTTCTAAATAAGGAGATCTTTGGTTATGTGGAAGCTAAGAGGAAGGAGTATCAAGAGAAGGAGAGATATTCAAGAGGAAGTCAGATGGATCAAGAGCCCGTGATCAGACAAATTATTGATTGGGAAAGTGAAAGGTCTTCAAGGCCTCAAGATTCTATACAAGATCCTCCTTCAAATAGTGCAAGTAAACCTAAATTAAATTAAGGCAAGCAGAAGGTTACTAGTGTAAATATTAATGAACCCAAAGATGAGCTAAAGACATCTGAGGGTATGTCTGTACTAGACATAGAGCTAGAAAGAGCTATAAAAATAAAGGATGATATTGCCAAACAATTTAAAAAGGCTGAATTAGATGTTGCTTCTGTAAAAATGAAGAAGAAAAATTATTTCATTTAGTCTACTACAAATATAAAGGCATTTAATACTACTACTAATACTTAGGGTAGTAGTGGACTAGGTCCTAAGGTGAAAGCAATAAATAGTAATACTAATACCATGGTGTCTATTTTACTTCAGGGTATTGCAAATCAGGGTCAGGGTCTTGGTACAAGTGGCCAAAATCTTGGAGTTGGTTTTCAGAGCAGATGCATTCATTTGGAGACATACAAAAAATTATATTTTGATGGTATTCCTAGCCAGCCGAATGTCATTCCAAATGAAATAAGGAATAAACTCCCTAAATTTAGTGGAAACAATGTAATAACTGGTGAAGATCATCTAAAGGCTTTCTCTGACAAGATGAATGACTATGAAATAATGCATGAGGATATTGTTATGAAATTATTTGTATAATCCTAAATTGAAGATGCTATATTTTGGTACCGTGGCCTTGCTAATGGAAGCATTAGGTTATGGGATGAATTTACACAATGCTTTAAGGAACAACATGGTGATCTAGTGAATTTAGGCTATATGTTGAATGAGTTCAATTACATCAAGAAGTTTCAAAATCAAATTGTATCTGAATTCAATAAAATATTCTAGAATGCCATGCATAAACTATTCAAAGTGCTAAGGTTAGATGAAAATGTATGTCTTACCACATATTGCAATGCATTGGATAATAAGATTACCTATCTTGTAACATATACTAATCCTCCCACATTAAGGGATGCTTTCAAGATGGAAATAAACATTGAAAGTAATAGAAGGGAATAAGGTAAAATTGGGAAAAGAGATGATGGTAGGTTATGGAAAGACCCTAAGGGTCAATCTAATAGGTTTCTCAAAGAAGAAAATAAAAATGATAAAGTGGATAAACTAGTCACTGCAATCAAGGACTCGTGAAGAGCACCTCCATTTTTTATGTGTTTTGTGTCTTTAGGGTTGTTTTAGGAATATTAGTTTGGGTTTGAATAAGATCAATTAGGTTTTGGATCTCAACTTGTTCATTCATGTTTGTAAAGAGCAAAAGTACTCCTAGGTGACCATATGCTCATTTTGGCTTAGAATGGTCAAAGTTACTATTTTTGAGTAACTTGTGGTTTTTGTGTCTTCTAGGAACCTAAGTATCCTAAATAGGGGCATAGGAGTGTAAAATAGTCTTTGAGTTTACTATTATAGTCAAAGAGAAAAAAGTTCTAAAAATTTGCTACCAACTTTCAAAAGTTGCTCGAGCAACTTTTGTAACTTTTGCAAAAAGTTGCAAATGGAAGTTTGAGCAGTTGTAACCACCCATGCTTGGGTATTTGAATATGGTTTTATGATTTTGATATGGTTAATGGATTTTTGGATTGAATAATACTTTGAAATATATTTCTTTTTCATATAGTATTTTTCTTTCAAGTTAAAGTAGTGTGGATTTACATTAGGATATAGGCCACTATATCTACAAGTTCAATTTAGAGAGTTGCAAGAGCAAAAATGGCTCTAACCTAAGCATCCACAGTTGAAAATGGCTGAAACCAGATGGAATGATGGGTTAGGGTCTATACATATTGTTTTTTTTTCTTCTTCTTTTTTTTGCAAGTGAATTCCTAGGCTTGGAGTGAAGCCCTATGGTTGACTTCTACGAGTTGGTGAGCTTGGACAGGGTAAAGATTGGATTGTAATCAAGCATCCATGATCTTGGATGGATGAATTAGTGGCATTTTTTGAAGTATTAATGTGTCACCTTTAAGGATAAAATGGTTTTATATGGTGGGAGGAAGATGGAAGACCAAATTGAAGAAAATTAGCACTGACTAGTCTAGAGGCCTAAAAGAAAGGCTGAAAACTAGGACCGGGTAGTAAATAGGGTTGTGGGTGCATTGGGAAACCATGGTTTTGGATTATTGAAGGGCTAGTGGATAGATTTAATATTTTCAAGGTCTTCTATGAGGTTTCTTGGAGGAAATTGGAGCATTTGGCTCAAAATAGTTAAAATAGACCTACTAGGAATAAGCCTAATTTGGCCTCCTAGTGTATTTGGCAACAATTGGATTGATGGAGTGTCTAGAAGTGTTGGAAATATTTCAAAAGGACTTTTAATGGACAAATAACATAGGAAAGAGTCTATGTGGTGTATGGGGAAGATCCTAAGCAAGGGTTTGGGGTTCTAGGGGAAGATCTAGTGAAGAATCAAGAGGAATAGTGAACTAGTTGGACTAGTTCTCATTATATGAACTTTGTGTCTTGATCAAGCCAACTATACCTAGGAGGAAAGTTGAAAAGGAGGGTCTAGGAGATCCATATTGGTGAAGAACACTTAGGAGGAGTAACCATTGGATGGTTAGGAGAGGTTATAAGAATGTTGGGAGAAGGAACCACTTCAAAGAAATAACTTGTTTAAGGCTACTTGCAGGTATCATGGGAAGATCTACAACTAGGTGATAGTGGAATCTGGATCAATAGAGAATATAGTGTCAACTAAGATGGTGGATAAACTAAAACTTAGAAGGATACCTCACACTACCCTCTACAAAGTATCATGGCTAAACAAGGGACATCAGATAGTGGTGGATGAACAAACTATGGTGGAGTTTGAAATAGGAGAGTATAAGGACAAGGGCCTATGTGAAATATTTCCCATGGATGCATGTCACCTTCTTCTAGGATGCCCATGGAAATATTATGTGAAGGCTAATCATGATGGTGAAAATAATAAATACGTGATTACTAAGCAAGGAAAGAATTTTCAGATGGATCCCTTACAAGAACCTAATAAAGAGAAGCATGTGGGAACTAGTGTGATGCTCTTGAGTGGAAACGAGTTTCTAAAGGCTATGAAGAACAAGAAAGGGGTATGTTGTGCAGTAATAGTGAAGCCAAAGGAGGAGACCAAAGAGAAAGCCAGTATGCCACAAGAAGTACAAGCACTATTAGAAAATTACCATGAAATAGTGGATATTGGATTTCCTAGTGCATTGCCACCCATGAGGCATGTGAGCCACCAGATAGACCTAATATCTAGATCTCATCTACCTAAAAAGGAAGCATATAAGATGACACCAAGTCAAAATGGAGAGATAGCAAAACAAATTCAAGATTTGTTGGAGAAAGGGTTAATAAGGAAGAGTTTGAGCCCTTGTTCTGCGCCAACTATCCTTGCCACTAAGAAGGATGGAAAATGGAGGATGTGTATAGACTCTAGGGCTATAAACAAGATCACAATCAGATATAGATTTCCCATGCCCTAGATTGAGGATTTGCTAGACAATTTAGGAGGTTCTTGTTATTTCTCCAAGATGGATTTAAAGTCGGGGTATCACCAAATCACAGTTAGGCCTGATGATGAATAGAAGACAACCTTCAAGACAAATGAAGGGTTGTATGAGTGGCTAGTAATGCCCTTTGTCCTAACAAATGCACCTAGCACATTCATGAGGCTCATGAATGAAGTGTTGCAGATTTCATAGGTAAGTTTGTAATAGTCTATCTTGATGACATTTTTACCTTTAGTGGTTCTAAGGAGGAGCACATTAAGCATTTGGAAATGGTATTAAAGAGGCTACACCAAGAGAAGTTGATGATCAATCAGGAAAAATGTGAGTTCTTGAAAACTGAATTAATGTGTCTTTGTTTTGTGGTTGCTAATGGATGTATGAAGATGGATCTTGAGAAGGTCAAGTCTATTTTGGAATGGCCTACACCTATATCCATAGCGTATGTCAGGTTTTTTCATGGATTGGCCTCCTACTATACAAAATTTGTGAGGAAATTTAGTCATGTATGTGCCCCTATGCTCAACACTATAAAAGGAGGAACCAAATGCTAGTTCAAGTGGACAGTAGTAGCAGATCAAGGATTTTAAATGTTGAAGAAGAGGATAGTAGAACTACTTACACTTAGGTTCCCCAATTTCAATCAGTTATTTGTGGTGGAGTGTGATGCTAGTAAGCTAGCCATTGGAGCAGTGTTAAGTGAAGAGGGACACCCTATGGAATTCTGCTCATAGAAGTTGAATGAGGCCAAATAGAAGTACTCCACCTATGATTTGGAGTTGTATGCAATGGTGAAAGCACTCAGAAAGTGGCAACATTATCTCCTACCAATAAAATTTGTGGTTTACATAGATAATCATGCCCTTAGTTTCATGAATGGGCAAGATAAATTGAACCAAAGTCACCTTAAGTGGGTAGAATCATTGCAAGCATATGCATTTGTTATCAAACACAAGAAAGGAGTTAGCAACAAGCTTTCTGATTCTCTAAGTAGAAGAGCACTAGCTATACAAGAGATACAAATGAAAAGTGTGGGAATGAATGACTTGAAAGATCTCTACAAAGAGGACAGTGATTTCAAAGAAGCCTATGAGGAATGTGAGAAGTTCCAACAAGGATTCAAAGTGGAATTCATTGATTACATGTTGCAAGAGGGACTATTGTTCAAAGGACACTTAATGTGTATACCTCAATGCTTAATGAGGGAGAACATAGTCAAGGAGAAACACCAAGGAAGATTGGGAGGACACTTTGGAGTGGACAAGACACTTGAGCAAGTGAATAGGAATTAGTATTGGCCTAGGTTAGAGTCAGATGTCAGAAAGTTTGTGGAGAAATGTTAGATATGTCAGAGGGCTAAAGGACACAGTAGTAACACTGGGTTGTATCAACCACTATCCATACCTCAGAGGCCTTGTGAGTGCCTAAGTATGGAATTTGTTTTGGGATTTCAAAAGACATAAAAGGGCCATGACAATGTTTTTGTAGTGGTGGATAGGTTTAGCAAGATGGAACACTTCATCCCTTGCAAAAAAACCAATGATGCTTCACATATTCTAGGCCTATTCTTTAGAGACATTGTGAGAATTCATGGATTGCCATTGAATATAATAAGTGATAGGGATAGTAAGTTTGTCGGTCACTTTTGGAGGACTCTATGGAAGATGTTGGGGAAACATTTGTCTTTCTCTTTAGCCCATCTGTTGGAATTATATTGAAATGATGTACTGAGAGGGGAGGGGTGAATTAGTACCTCTAAAACTTTTCTTGGTTAGCCCATTAACCCTTAATCATCAGTTTGTAAATTATCTTATCTATTTGTTCATCTTTCTTTATGTATATGAAATCATATCATAAATTCTTTCAGTATGTAATCTTTAACAAAAACATTCATGAAAATAGATAACACATGACACAAGATATGATATCGCAGAAAACTCTTGTTAGGAAGTAAAAATTGCCGTGGGGATTGTTACCCACAAGACTTCACTATTTGTAGATAAGAAGGGGCCAGTTAAGGCTTACAATTAGTCACTTTTGATGACCTACCCTGTTAGGAGTATTATAGTGGAGACCTGTTAAGATCTACTTCATTTGAAGCTTTAGCAACACTGTTAAGTGTGCACTCTGTTAAGAGATTTGAAAAGAACGGTTAAGTCCACCTTCTACAAAAGGATTTTAGATGTGATGCACTTGTTAGAATGCAACTACATAAGTCTTTGATCTGATGATATATGCAATCTTCACTTGTTGATAATAGATCCAATTAAGCTTCTTACATATAAGTAATCATCCTTCAATGATTGAATAATACCTTTATCTACTCATCGGTAGCCTCTGTGTGTTCTTGATAACTGATGTATTATGTATTTGACCTTTGCATTAATTCTTCCTTTTGCTCCTTAGATGCTCTTCATGGATATCAATAATAATTAATTCATGTACTCACAATTGATTTTGAACATCTATTTATACTAAATTAGGCTCAATTCTTGATTCATGCATCGTAAGTTAACTCTAGATCCAAGGTTTACAACTTGACCTTGATCTTTAGTTAGATATTCTTTAGATCCATTAGGATACATTAAAAAATTTACATAAAGCTTTCTTCACCCTAAAGTTATGATTTAAAACAAATAAAAACTATATAAATATAATTACATTGCTTTATCTGTCGTGTAAAAATTAGATCCACAATTTGCGGGTTCTCTAACTGACTGTTAGTACTGACGGTCAGTTTTCTTGGTCGTCAGTGTTCCTTTCTTGAACTTGTCATCAGGTATGCCTTTTCTGTTCCTGTCAGGTTAGTTCTGAGAGCTGTGTCTCTGGTGATGCTTGTGGTCACCGATGATTCTTGTCAATTCTATACTTAGCATTTTTCATGACCTCTGTGTTTTGTCAAGTATGCTTGTAATCTGTCAGTGATGCTTGTAGTCTGGCAGTAATGCTTTATTCTGTCAGTGATCTCTATCTATTTTTTTCACTAAGTGTACTAATGGAAAAATAATTTCATCAATCTCCCCCTTTGACATTAGTATCAAAAACATGATATGTGCAACATACTGAGTGTATTAGTATGTACACCTATGAACACTTCTTCCTTAGTCATTTGAATGACTCCCCCTATGTATATACTGGTAAGTGTAAGTATAGATACATATCCTTATGTATTTTTATTTTCCTCCTTTTTCATTCTGAAATATATATTGTACATAACTATATACATGTCCTTTCCTCCTTTTTTGATTCTAAAGGCAAAGGTACTTAGAACTTTTTAAAAAGGTGGGAATGTGAGGACTTGATCTCCTGCATAATCTTTTCCCATTTCTCCTTCAGTATTTCTAAATCCATGTGCTCTAGTGAAATCCATACATGTATGTCATAGATGTTGTCTAATACAGACATCTTAGGGGTTGCTATCAGATTTCTAGCATCAAAAATATGTTAATGCAGAATAGTAAGATTTGGTATAATATGTGCCTAAAGTTTAGTAATCTCACCTCTGAATTGTGTTTCAGCATCCCATATTTCTTGCCTTAGCCTATCCACCTCTATGACCATGTCATGATGTGTCTTTATGCTTTTATAATGAGAGTTTAGGCTTTGTGCACTTTTTGTGACATTGAAATCTATTTCTGCTAGTTTGTCACTATTTTCTTTTCCAAACTTCTCTAGTGTGCACATCTTTTGAACTAAGGTGATTTCTTCAACAATCATTGGGTCTAATTCATCATTGAGTTCTGAGAGCTTTACCTTGTTCAATGCCACTTCTTGGATTATTTTATCAATTAACTTGAATTGATATTTCTTTTTTGCTTATTCTTCCATTGCTTGTTCTGCCTCTATTCCTTGCTCTGTTATGGCGTTGGTAAGAACAACAATTTTTTCCTTTACTGAAGCATTTTCTTCAAGTTTCACTTCAGGAACAAGTTGTTGGAGTATCTCTTTATCTTTTTCAAGTGCCATGTTTTCCTTATGTTCTTGTATCATTTTCTTTTGTATGGATTTTCTCTAACATAGCACTCCAAACTCTTGAAGTTTGTCACTGTCCAAAGTGGTAATGTCCTAGTTTGGAACTTCAATGATTTCATCTAGTGTCACAGCCAATATATCCTTCTTTATTGTTTTCTTCTTCTTCTTCTTTGGCTAGATGGCAGATTGATGTATGACCATCTATAAGGCTTGAGATTGGGTAGATTTTGTGTGTGAGTGTTGAGAGGATGAGGCATCCTTTTGTATCTATTTTATGTTCACCGGCCGGGTTGGTGAAGACATCTCCTCATGTACCTTGGGTGTATCAACAAATGAATCTTCTTTTAGTTTCATACCTTCATTCTTCTTGAAACCTTCACTCTTATCTTTCTCTTCACCCTTTCTCAATGTATCATCAGTGGTGTTATCTGCCTCTTTGCTTTGATCTTTTCATACATCTTGCTACTCATTGGTTGCATCCTTCATTTCAATATCTATATCCTTGGGAGTGTTGGATGCACCTTTGTTTTCATTGGTACCCATATCCTTGGGCATATCATCATCTTTCTTAGATGATTTATCCAGACTTGACTATATATCAATAGCATCTATTAATATATTCATATTTGTTGGTGTATTAACTGTTGTAGTGTCAATAGCTATGTCTTGTCTGTCAGTCTTATCCTTTGCAGCATTGATGTCTTCATCTTTTTGAACCTCTACTGTAGGGTATTTTCATGTAATGGTATTGACAATGTTGTCTAACCATGAATCATCATTTATATCAACATCTAAGTTACCTTTTATTGACATTTCTTCTTTGGTAATTTCTTCATCCTCCAAGTTTATGTGGATGGGACTTGCTGGTACTTGATCATTTTTACCATCTTCTGACCAGTCCTCATCTATAACATCTGTCTATTTTTGGCCTATGATCTATACCTCTTCACTATCTAACTCAAACGTTGAGTTACCTGCTTTGTTGATAGGTTCCTTTTCAGGACTGCTCTCTTCATCAGGATTTAGTATCTCACTCTATATTTTATGAGTGTCTGCTTGTAGCTCTATAAGTTATTCTTTTAGAAATTTATAAGCTCTCAACTTGGGTGAGAAGATTTTTGCATATTTATCCATGACTTGATTGATTTCTTCTTTTTTTGGTTCAAGAGGTAAAAGAGAGACCAGTACTCTTTCTCTTAACCTCTTCTCCTCATGGAGTGCAAAAGTAAATCTAGAAGATACTTTATCTAATAGTTCTTGTGGCATGTCACATGTTGTGAATTGTAGTGGGACATAATAATGTTTGCACATTTGAGAAATTAGTGCATCTTCTATCTTATTATGTTCTTCAGTGTCCCATCTTAACCATTTTCTTATCTTAGGATGACCGATATATGTAACTTCAGCAATATACTTACATATTTCATCAATGTCCTCTGTGGGTGATGAGATCTTTCTTGTTTCCTTTTCTTTCTTGACAGTGTTAGGTTCATCCATAGCTGAATCTTCTAATTCCTCATCATTCTGAACATATTTTCTCCTCTTGGCAGGTGCCCTAGCTGGTTGTTTTACCTTTTGAGGTGCAAGCTTCCTCTTATAAACCTTCCCTTTTACCATGGGATAAGAAATAGCATCCTGTGTTGTTTGGCTCCTTGTTCTAGACTTTTTAGGTGGAGGAGGAGGTGGTGAATCAGACTTCTCTTCCTCTGATTCATTTGTCTCTGCTGTATCACTGATGGGAAGCTGGTCCTTGGTGAGTTCCTCATAATTTGTTGTTCCTCCTTACCTTCTTCTTCATCTTCTCCATCAGAAGATATTTTTAAGTTCTTTTTAAAATTCTTTACCATTCATTTTTACTGTTTTACAGCCTTCTTGACAACAAGATTTGACTTAATCTTCAATTTGGCCTCTTCATATGTACCAAATCTTAGTTGCTTGTTGTCAATGGGTTCATTTAGTAATGCATGAATGCATTTAGTTTCTAATCCTATTTTGACTTCATAATCCAGCTTTGTAAGCCATGATTTCCTTGGAACTACAACTTGTATGTAAGTGAAGTCTGTATCCACAATAAAACATATCTCTTCTCAGTGTTCCTCTATCAAACTCTCAAGAATTCTAGTTCTTGCTTATAGAATTTCCTTAATGGTTTTGAAGTATTCATGCATTACATTGTCAAAGTCTGTACCAAGTGATTCTATGAACTCACTTATCTGAATGGTAATCAGTCTACTTGTGTCCCATGAAACTTATCCTATGGAAGGAAAGTATTCTTCAAAGTAAAAGAATATACACATTATCAGGGAACCAAACTTACATGTGTTTGTCCTTGAAGACCTTATTGTGCATATGTTCTCCTCAAATTGATGTAATAAGATCTCTGCCAGATCTATCTTCTTCCCTTGTTTGATAATCTTGTACACTGTGTGCATAGTAGTACCAGATATGTTGTTCATTCTTCTTACTTGGAAGTTCTTGTATCCAACAACACATGCTCCAAACTTTAGCTCTGCGTCGGTAATGGTGTTTACCTTTAGTGCCCTTTTGTCTGATTTTGCACCAGTTAGTCTTTCAACTTCTGCTAGAGATGGATGTTTGTGAGCCTGTGGTTTTTTGGTTGTTGGATAACCATTCACAGCTTGTATAACATCCTTTGTTATAGCCTTTGGTTTGTTTAGCCATAGAGTGTTGTCATGAACTCTGCTAAGAACAATCTTGATCCATTCTATCTTGAAAACCTTGGGAAAACGTAGTGCATTTGTGAGTCCCTTTACTTCCAAGTGTTTACGCTCTTCTTTGAGCTTTCTAGCATCATCACATAGTACCCTATAGGCTTTATCAAGGTCTAGATCTCCTATCTCTAAGATCTTGCAGTGAATGTAGGACCTTACATCCTCTACCAGTAAAACCCTAGGTGGAATTTGAGAGAATGCTCTAGAATCATCAGGTTGGGAAGCTATTTCGGGGTGTAACTTATACTTAGGTTCAACACACACTCCTCTGTTGACAAGCTTGAAGGGTTTCTTCTTGTCATCCTTGATTTTCTCTACCCTAGAAGTCGATGCCATCATGTTTTTGATTTATGGATTTTTGTAAATCAAACAGTGCTATCAGTGAGTGTATTAACTTACTGATTCTCTGTAATTCCCTGTGAATCTGAATGCTTTGATTTTGACTTCTACTAGGTCACTTTCCAATCTTCTCTCAAATCGCTCTGCTCTACTCTGCTTGAAAATTATGGGTGCAAAAATGAGCTTACCCATTGGGATTTTATACCTTTCTGTGCCCTAAGTTGTCATTAATGTTTTACCAACTCGTCGATTTATGAAGACTGCTTTTGTTGGTAAAGACATTCATAACATCTTTGGTGTCTGTGCAAAGCATCAGGGTAGCTAGCAGTTTTGGAGATTTCACCAATGATTGTCGGTGAGGTTGCGAAGACAGCTTTTGTGATTCAGTATTCACCGATATCCATTAGTTTACACTTAGCTTGTGTAATGACCAATACATTCTGGTAAGTCTTGATAGCTTTTTAGTGTATGTTCACTGATGCATATTGTGCCCAATAACCGATGGTTGTTTTTCAATAGATTAACAAGTAACAATATATTGCATCTTTATTCATGCCTATATTACAATATGAACTATGTATAATGGAACCGATGCATAGTAAAAACTTGTCATAATGTAGTTCCATACTTACTTGAGCAATCTAGTTAGATGTAGTGATGTCACTGGATCTAGTGGATGGGGTGTCATCATTTGTATTGCTTGTTCTAGCACCTTCAGTGTTTGTGGCTTTTACCCACATCTTGTTTCTCATTCTTTTGATGTCATCAATGGTATTTCCATTGGGATGAGTTTTTGTGTCTGTTAGTCGGTCTTTGCAATATTTTATCACATGTCCAACCTTATGACAATGTAAACTTGCCATACTTGGATTGGTCCAACCTCTTGACCTTCTGGTCCATTTTCTCATACAGTTGGCAGAAATATGACCATACCTTCCACATGTGCAATTTACCCATGTGTTAGAGTCCCAAACATATGAGTTACCTTCTCTTGTTGGTTTGTAGCTTTTATCAGCTTCCTTTGGAGTCCATGCCTTGTTGTTCTTTTTCCAGCATTCCTTATGTGTATGACCATTCATCTTGCATGTAGGACAGTACTTGTCCATATAGGTTTTTCTCTTTGGATCTGCACTCATATGCCTTGTGTCCTTTCTTTTGACATTTATAATAATTACCAATAAAAGTAGATTGTGCTTGAGAAATACCTTTCATTTTGCTTATGTAGATGTTTGAGGTGTGGCCTAGTTTTCCATAGTTATTTCATGATAGCTTCTTGGATCTTGGGGTTTTGAAAGAATTCCTCTGATCTGGTTGATTAGAGGATTCACCATTCTCATTGTACCCTAATCCTGTGTAGTTTTTGACTCTTTTTTGTCCATAAAGAAAATCATCCATCCTTTTGTTGCTATCCTCAGCCTTTTTGATCAATTCATTGTGTTGATTCTAGACTTTGATTTCATGCTTCAATTTTTCATTTTCTTCTCTTAGCTCACCAATGATCTGTATTCTTTCAATGAGTTCTCTATTTAATCTGTTTGCTTCTTGACTCATAAGAATAATCTGGTTGGTAACCTCATGGTGATGCTGAGTGATTCTTTGAATCTCTGATTCTTTCTCTTGTAGTTTCTCTGTAATTTTTCTCCTATCATCAATGGCTAGTGTTCTTTCATTTTAAGCTTTTCTTGCATCATTTATGACATCAATCATTTTCACCATTTGAGTCTCTTGACCAATTTTTAGCATCTTGATTTTATCTGTTAGATGTATATTGACCTCTTGCATATTTGTAATTTCTTCAACTGATGCGCTTGAATCTTTGCTCATTGATGATTCTACTGTTTCAAAGTAATCTATTATTTCCAATTCTTTGTAGTATTTCTCATTCATCTTGGTTTCCATAATCTTTCTTTCATCAAGAAAATTTCTTAGTTTTATTCTGGCCTCCTTGTACTGCTCATAGTTTATTTGCATTTGTAACTGCTCATTCTCAATAGTCATGTCCAGTCTGAACTTGTCCATTGCTCTGATCTTTTCTCTCAAGTCTTTAAGCTTTTCAAGAGAGAGACTTAGCTCTGATACCAATTGTTGGAATTATATTGAGATGATGTACTGAGAGGGGAGGGGTGAATTAGTACCTCTAAAAATTTTATTGGTTATCCCATTAACCCTTAATCATCAGTTTGTAAATTATCTTATCTATCTGTTCATCTTTGTTTATGTATATGCAATCATATCATAAATTCTTTTAGTATGTAATCTTTAACAAAAACATTCATGAAAATAGATAACACATGACACAAGATATGATATCGCAGAAAACTCTTGTTAGGAAGTAAAAACTATGGTGGGGATTGTTACCCACAAGACTTCACTATCTATAGATAAGAAGGGGCCGGTTAAGGCTTACAATTGGTCACTTCTGATGACCTACCCTGTTAGGAGTATTATAGTGGAGACCTGTTAAGATCTACTTCCTTTGAAGCTTTAGCAATACTACTAAGTGTGCACTCTATTAAGAGATTTGGAAAGAACAGTTAAGTCCACCTTCTACAAAAGGATTTTAGATGTGATGCACTTGTTAGAATGCAAATACATAAGTCTTTGATCTGATGATATATGCAATCTTCACTTGCTGATAATAGATCCAATTAATCTTCTTAAATATAAGTAATCATCCTTCCATGATTGAATAATACCTTTATCTGCTCGTCAGTAGCCTCTGTGTGTTCTTGATAACTGATGTATTTTGTATTTGACCTTTGCATGAATTCTTCCTTCTGCTTCTCAGATGCTCTTCATGGCTATAAATAATAATTAATTCATGTACTCACAATTGAGTTTGAACATCTATTTATACTAAATTAGGCTCAATTCTTGATTCATGCATCACAAGTTAACTCTAGATTCAAGGTTTACAACTTGACCTTGATCTTTAGTTAGATATGTTTTAGATCTGTTAGGATGCATTAAAAAATTTACATAAAGCTTGATTGACCATAAAGTTATGATTTAAAACAAATAAAAACTATATAAATAGAATTACATTGCTTTATCCATCATGTAAAAATCAGATCCACAATTTGCAGGTTCTCTAACTGACTGTCAGTACTGACAGTCGGTTTTCTTGGTATCCTAACTATGGTCATAGGAGTGGAAAATAGTCATCGAGTTGATTATTATAGTCAAAGAGAAAAAAGTACTAAAAAGTTGCTAGCAACTATCAAACGTTGCTCAAGCAACTTTTGCAAAAAGTTGAAAATGGAAGTTTGAGCAGTTGTAACCACCCATTCTTGGGTATTTGAGCTTGGTTTGATGATTTTGAGATGGTTAATGGAGTTTTAGATTACATAGTACTTTTGAAAACATTCTATATGGATGACTCTCTATGTTTTATTATAATTCTCAGTGCTTTCTGCATTTTGTACGGCTATGTACAGATTAGATTAGGTGATCAGAATCCATGGGGGTGTAGTTCTTTGAAATAGATTTCTTTTTCATATAGTATTTTTATTTCAATTTAAGGTAGTTTGGATTTACATTAGGATTTAGGCCACTATATCTGCAAGTTCAATTTGCAGAGTTGCAGGAGCAAAAATGGCTCTAACCTAAGCAACCACCATTGAAAATGGATGAAACCATGTGGGATGATGGGTTAGGGTCTGTACATATTTTTTTTGTTCTTTTTTTTTCCAAGTGAATTCCTAGGCTTGGATTGAAGCCCTATGGATGGCTTCTAGGAGTAGGTGAGCGTGGACAAGGTAAAGATTGGATTGTAATCAAGCACCCTTGATCTTGGATGGATGACTTAGTTGCATTTGTGGAGGCCCTAATGTGTCACCTTGAAGGATAAAATGGTTGTATATGGTGAGAGGAATATCAAAGACCAAATTGAAGACAATTGGTACTAACTAGGATAGAGGCCTAAAAGAAAGGTTGAAAACTAGGGTCGTGTAGTAAATAGGGTTGTGGGTGCATTGGGAGACTATGGTTTGGGATTCTCTAAGGGATAGTGGATAGATTTAAGATTTTCAAGGTCTTTTGTGAGGTTGTTTGGAGGAAATTGGAGCTTTTTTCTCAAAATAGTGAAAATAGACGTACTAGGAATAAGCCTAATTAGGCCTCCTAGTGTATTTGGAAACAATTGGATTGTTGAAGTGTCCAAAAGTGTTGGAAATGTTTCCAAAAGAATTTTAATGGACCAATAACATAGGAAAGGGTCTATGTGGTGTATGTGGAAGATCCTAAGAAAGGGCTTGGGGTTCTAGGGGAAGATCTAGTGCAGTATCAAGAGGAAAAGTGAACTAGTTGGACTAGTTGTCATTGAATGAACTTTGTGTCTTGATCAAGCCAACTATACCTAGGAGGAAATTTGGAAAGGAGGGTCTAGGAGATCCATATTGGTAAAGAAAACTTAGGAAGAGTAACCATTGGATGGTTAGGAGAGGTTATAAGAATTTTGGGAGAAGGAATCACTTGAACTCTAAACCCTTTGCATCAAGGACCTAACTACTAAGGTGGATGAAAATGTGAGAGGCTTTTAGAGTAATAAAAAAATAAATCAAAGGTCTGAGAAGTCTTACAAATTACAGGAATTTCCCTATAAAACAAATTGAAAGGATGGTAAACCTCTGTGAGAGGGACCAAGTAATGCAAACAATAGGGGTACTCTTGATCCTTTGAAATTAAATAATGTCCACAATGTAGAGAATACCTCTTGGTATGTACCTTGTAATATGCTACATTCCCCTCTTGAATGTATCATTGCACAAGCTTTGGTGGGGAGTAATCAGGATGAGGATGAACAAGATGATCAAGAGCAGGTAGTACCTAAAGTCAATATGTTCATAACACATGTTGAAGAGGAAGTTGATGAACCATATTATGTCATGCATTATACTATAAATGTTGCTAATGCAAAGGATGAACATACACAATTAAGAAGACCCAGTGATGAAGAGGTAAGATCTCTCACTATTGCTGCAATTGCTCAGGCTAGGAGTGCTTATAATTTAAGAAATATAAAAATACATAGGGATCAGGGAAATCCTAGTTCATTGTTTATAGATGAAATTTCTACTGAACACCCAATCCAAAACAAGGATAATATTCAAGTGAAAAGCAAGGATACTCCCATTGTTGATCAAGGAATAGAGAAATCCAATGACATCAAAGGTGAGGTTTCCAGTAGGGATGTTTTGAGTTCTCCTAATTTTGACATGAAACATACACTGTCTTAGATAAAGGTGTCAGCACCTTTGGTTGAGATTCTGAAGATGAAGGAGCATAGAGAGGTTTCTTTCTCTTTGCTAAAAGATATAACTGATGATATTATTCCTACCACAAAGACTATCAAGAAAAAAGGAAGAGATGAGGAGCAGGAGACTCCTAAAATCTATGTAGGGAACATTATTACATAGGAGCCCTCTCAAGTTGATCCTTTTTATGTCACATTTCTAGTGAATGACCAATTGATAATAAACTATATGATAGATTTTGGTGCAACAACAAATATGATGCCTTATGGTGTTATGAGGGAATTGGGCTTAAAAGTTGACACATCTTTTGGAATATTTTTTTCTATGGATAATAGAGAGGTACCTAGGGTAGGAACCTTAAAAGGCATTGAAGTGAAGATTGTTTTTTTTTCCTAAGGCTACTTTCAAGATGGATGTGGTTGTGGCTGATACACCACCACATTATGGTATGTTACTGTCTAGAGAGTGGGCAACAACAGTTGTAGGAAATTTGCAAATAGACCTGTCATATGCTACTATCCCTATAAATGGGAGTGATTTTAAATTATATAGGGAGCCACGAGCTCTAGTCATAACTTAAAAGAGGGATCCTAAGGGTCTCAATTATTTTGTTGATATTGATATGTAAAGTTTAACGATTAAGCAAGATGGATCCAAAGTTGAAAATCAAGAACCCAATTGTGAGGGAGTTGTAATCACACCAAAATCAGATATGGAAGATATACTTTGATTGTGAATTCTCCAAGAAAAGTGATGCACTGGATGATGTTTTGGACTGATCGACAAGGCAAGATGCCCAAATTTGGTTACTCAATGAACTACCCTCCCAAAAGCACAATGGTTCCAATAGACTCAATCCAACCAAGGTTACCCTAGATACAAACCAATGATATATGTGACTTACTTGGGGTGTATAAGGACATACCAAAGTTTTTTTATGGTTTCTAGGACCCTCCTTTACTCACAATGGCAAAATGTCTTCAAACTAACCTAGAGACCTAATTGGCAATCTTGTATCCCAACAACGACCTTTTTGGCCTTCAAAATATTTACTTTAAAAAAACAATAAAAGAATTAAATGCATATTCAAACACCCTTTTGGCCATTTGATAACATATCAAAAGATTAGGTGCTGGTACTTTGGACCAAATTGCAGTACCCTCACTGTACCACTGTAAATGCACTCAAAATTTGATGATTTTACAAAGAAAATATATCATAATCATGCCCCAATGATCTCAACTCTTGGGTAGTGACCTAAAATTAATCAAAACCTATAATCCTAAAAGTAATTAGACCCAAACAACAAGGAACCCCAAAAGCCCCAAATTAGTTACTCCAAACCCTTAAATTTAGGGCCTCGCAAATCTCGACCATCCACACTCTTCCTAGACCAATTGGTGGTTGATTCACCATTAATACCACCCTAAAATATCATTCCAAACATAAAAATTCTATTTCCTTAAGCCCGATCTCCTACTGCTATACCTTAGCCATCAATTTCACTTGAAACCCTTCTCCAAATCAATTTGTGATCACTTCATTCCTCAAATCTCTGGAAGAATTGGTATTAGAACTTATATTAAATGGTTAGTATCCTCCTTCTATGGATTGGAGGCCTTTGAGTCCATGGAAAGGATCAAGGTTTGCAAAATAACTACAAAATAGATAAAAACTTAACAAATTCAGACTTTTAACTTGCTGGAAATGACAGTACAGTCATAAAAAATGACTTTCAATGCATTGGATGGAGATAAAAATGATCTTATATTTCTTAATATTCCAACATAAACTCAAAAACTAAATCAATAAGTATTTAAACCATCCAAAATGTATAGAACATCAAAGTTGCAGATTTAAACTTGTATTTTGTTGATATCCCTGTTACAGTCCGTACACTCCAGCCACCATTTGTGAACAATAGAGTCCCAATTACAAATAGGAATACAAATATTAAATTCCCCAACCTCTTTCAATTAGTTTGAGGGATTAGTTAAGTTTTTAGACAATAGAAACTTCATTTCCCTCCTAAATGGCTATTTAGTCGTTACTTTTCAAATATTTGAATTTTTAAAATTTAAAAATGCTTTTAAACCTGTGTAATTTGGAAATTAAGAACTCCAAAGGTTGTCAAACACCTAGGAGACTTATTTAAAGCCAAACTAAACCCCTATAATATCCTAAATAGATTGGGACATTAATGGTCCAAGTTACATTCATTTAATCCTTTTAAGAATATAACTTATTCTTAATATGCAAATGCCATTTCATGACATCAACTCATTATAGGAGCCAATATACTATAGTTGATATCATTTGCACCACCTAGGATCCCTTTAATCTCCTTGGACCCTTGATTTCCATTATTTGCACTCCATTCCTTCATATTCTGCATGGTTTGATTCATGGTCTTCATGTTGGTCCTTGGTGCTCCTGCACCATACTCCCCACCACCAATAATTTTCTTGTCCTGAGACATGTGTGGCTTAAAGGAATTCTGCAATGTAGGGGTGAAGTAATCCCCCAAAGTGATTTTCCTTCTCACATCTTTCCAACCTAAATTCACACACAATTTGTTAAAAGAAAAACATGGTTTTGTTGACTACCCTTGGGAAGGACAGTGAGAGGGATGGAAGTCCTTCTCCTTTGATCCACTCCATGGATTATATCCTTGATCATACATCTCTACCCCCTTTCTTTTCTCTGACTGCATAATAGGACACTTTGTGGTCCCAACTTGCACAAAGGCTAGGTCCCAAAGCTCTCCTCCTTTAGGACTGTCATAGTAGCCTCTTGACTATACTTTCTCATCCCTCTTCCATCTAGTATCATACTAAACCTTCTTTTCTATCTCCTACCCAAAACACATAAGTATTTTTTCTTCTTGGTACCTTACTAATGGTTGCAACTCATATCTCTTTCCTTCATGGTGAACCAAATACTTATTGTTGAATCCATCATGAATAACTTTCCTTGACCATTGCCAAGACCTGCCTAAGATCAAGTGTCCACAACTCATATCCAAAAAATCACACAATACCCTATCTCTATACTTACCAATTGAAAATTCAATCATGACTTGAGTACTAACCAACAAATTTTGATTCACATTTACCCAAGTAGCATAATATGGCTTAGGATGTAAAAATGTTTTCAAATTTAACTTCCTCACAACCTCACGAGACAAAACATTATGAATTTATCCTAAGTCTATAACGAGTCTACATACTTTACCTTGAATTAAGCATTTTGATTTTAATATACTCATTTTTGGATGCCATGGTTGTCCTCTTCCCATAAATAAGCATTCTCCATCCTCTGGTTTAATTACAATGGGGCTCTTGATGCTCTTCTCTCTTTGTGTCTTCTTCCATCAAGTTCACTTTCTTGTCCCTATTTTTTTCCTCATTCCATTTAGGACATCTAAATGACTGATGACCCACCTCATTGCAAGTAAAGAATCTTCCTGTAAACATACAATTTCCTCTTCCTCCTCTATATCCTCCTCTTGTGTCTGATGTGTATGGCTTGTCTTTATCATTGTGATTCTAAAAATTAGTGGTACCTCTAACTCCTCTTCCTCTCATAGAAGATCTTCCTCTTGTACTATTCTGCTTCTCTTGCCTCCTTATCTTCTCTTCAACCTTCATGGCCAACTGATAGCATTCATCAATTGTCCTTGGGGTATTAAGACTAATTTCATCCTGAATGTTGAACCTTATCCCCCCCATGTACCTTGCAATCTTTTCTTCCACTTCTTCTTCATGCCCTGTTCTAATATCCAACTTATGGAACTCCTTAGTGTACCCCTGCACATCCATATTGTTTTGTCTAAAATCTCTCATTTTCTTGTACAACTGCACTCTATAATCCTTTGGAAAAAAATTTCATTCATCTTTTCCATCATACTATACCAAGATGTGATCTTGGGTTTCCCATTCTTCCACCTTTCTGCCTGAACACAATCCCACCACAATAATGCATGTCCCTTCATCCTAGACTTTGCAATCTTCACTTTGTCCTTCTCCTCTATTCCTTCACACTTAAATAAATTTCAACTGCAATGAACCAATCTATTAGTTCCTCATCATCCATCTTTCCTCCATACATTGGTAAGTTTTTTCTTACCCTTGAATCTCCATTCTTTATAGCTTTCACCAACTTAGCCATCCTCTCATCCTTAGGGTCTAACTACTCTTCCTCTTAGTGTACTTCTTCTTCTTCTCCTTCTTCTACTTCCTCATCCAATTTGATGCTCTTTTCTTTCTTCTCTAGTTCTAAGATCCTCTCCATCATGGTCTTCATCATTGCATCCTTCTCATGGTTCTCTTTCTCCCTTTGTTCCAATGTTGCTTTCAACTTCCTATTGTCCACTAACTGCTCCCTAACTATCCTAACAAACTCTATTTTTTTCATCCTTATAGGAAACTCCTCCTCTCCTTTAGACATCTTCCATGATCTACTTGTGTTGGACTGATCAACAAGGAAAGATTCCCAAATTTGGTTACTAAATGAACTACCCTCCCAAAAGCACATTGGTTCCAATAGACTCAATCCAACAAAGGTTACCCTAGATATAAACCAATGATAGATGTGATGTACTTGGGGTTTATAAGGACATACCAAAGTGGTTTTATGGTTTCTAGGACCCTCCTTTACTCACAATGCCAAAATGTCTTGAAAATAGCGTAGAGACCTAATTGGCAATCTTGTAGCCCAACAACAACCTTTTTCGCCTTCAAAATATTTACTTTCCCAAAACACTAAAAGAATAAAATTCATATTCAGAAACCTTTTTGGCCATATGACAACATATCAAAATCTTAGGTACTGGTACTTTGGACCAAATTGTAGTAACCTGACTGTACCCCTGCAAATGCACTCAAAATTTGATGATTTTACAAATCAACTATATCATAATAATGCCCCAATGATCTCAAATCTTGGGTAGTGACATAAAATGACTCAAAACCTCTAATCCTAAGAGGAATTAGACCCAAACCACAAGGAACCCCAAAAGCCCCAAATTAGTTACTCCAAACCCTTAAATCTAGGGCCTCACCAATCTCAACCATCCACACTCTTCCTAGACCAATTGGTGGTTGATTCAACATCCATACCACCCTAAAATACCATTCCAATCATAAAAAGGCTATGTCCTTAAGCCCGATCTCCTATTGCTATACCTTAGCCATCAATTTCCCTTGAAACCCTTCTCTAAATCAATTTGTGATCACTTCATTCCTCAAATCTCTGCAAGAATCAATATTAGAACCTATAGTACATGGTTATTATCCTCCTTCCATGGATTCTAGGCCTTTGAGTCCATGGAAAGGATCAAGGTTTGCAAACTAACTACAAAATGGATAAAAACTTAACAAAATCAGACTTTTAACTTGCTGGAAATGATAGTATAATCATAGAAAACAACTTTCAATGCATTGAATGGAGAGACAAATGATCTTAGATTGCTTAATATTCTAGTATAAGCTCAAAAAATAAAGCAATAAGTACTTAAACCATCCAAAATGCATAGAACATCAAAGTTGCAGATTTAAACTTGTATTTTGTTTATATCCCTGTTACAGTCCGTACACTCCAGCCACCATTTGTGAACAATAGAGTCCCAATTACAAATAGGCATCCAAATATAAACTTCCCTAACCTCTTTCAATTAGTTTGAGGGATTAGTTAAGTGTTTAGACAATATAAATTTCATTTCCCTCATAAATGGCTATTTAGCCGTTACTTTTCAAATATTTGAATTTTTAAACTTTAAAAATGCTTTTAAACCTTTGTAATTTGGAAATTAAGAACTCCAAAGGTTGTCAAACACCTAGGAGACTTATTTAAAGCCAAAATAAGCCCCTAAAATCTCCTAAACACACTGGGACACTAATGGTCCAAGTTACATTCATTTAATTCTTTTAAGGATATAACATATTCTTAATATGCAAATGTCATTTCATGACATCAAATCATTATAGGAGCTAATATACTATAGTTGATATGTTTTGCACCACTTAGGAACCATTTGATCTCCTTGGACCCCTGATTGCCATTAGGTGCACTCCATTCCTTTATAGTCTACATGTTTTGATTCATGGTCTTCATGTTGGTCCGTGGTGCTCCTGTACCAGAAGGATCAAGAACTGGTATTGTTTTTTATATCTCCATCATGTACTACATTTAAATATTCCTTCCTCTTAGCTTTTCAATGCACAAATAACACTGTAGAATATGAGGCATTGTTATTGGGCTTAGACGTTGCCATAAAACATGGCATAAAATTTTGAAGAGTATTTGAGGACTCTAAATTAGCAGTCTCCCAATTTAGATCCCTATATGATGCTAAAAATACTAGATTGAAATTGTACAACCATGCAGTATGGGATAAAATTGATTTTTTTTTTCTTTCCAAATTGGATAGATAGAGAGATCTAAGAACATTATGGTTGATTTCTTAGAAAATATAGCCATAAAGATAATGATATAAATCTAGTTGGGATCTCTACTATTGAAACCAAGATCAGGCCTGCAATTCCTGATAATGTATATAGTTGGTAGGTTTTTGAGTATGACAAGGATATTCTCTGGTTCATTCAATGTATGGATGATTATGAGGGCCTAAAAATTGATTGCAATGCTTTAGTTGAAACCATAGATAACAAGCAAACTATTTTTGGGACTGATGTTGTTCAGTTGTCAAGAAATGTCATGCCTAAGGTTTTGGTTCAACTTGAGGGCATTTTAAGTGACAATGATGGTCACTTACTTAAGAGAGCTGAAGTCAAAATGGATAGCCTTGAAAAAGTAAATTTAGGGCCAGAGGCTGCCCCTAAATGATATATAGTGGAAAGAACTTAGTACCTCACATAAGAGAAAATTTGATTAGCTTATTAAAGAAGTACAAGAATTTTTTTCTTTGTCTTATGAGGATCTTAAATCCTATATAGAGGATTTGTTTCAACATGAGATTACTCTAAATCCTGAAGTGAAACATTTCAGACAAAAGAAAAGACCTGTCAATCCTCTACTAGCATTAAAAATGCAGGAAGAATTAAAGAAACTCACGGAAGCCCAAATAATAAAACCAATCAGACATTCATCATGGGTGTCAAATCTTGTGCTGGTAAGGAAAATAATGGAGATATCAGGCTTTGTGTTGACTTTAGGAACCTTAATGTGGCATCACTTAAAGATAATTATTCTTTACCTAATATGGAGGCAATGCTACAAAGAGTTACAGGGTGTGACCTTCTATCCATGATGGATGGATTTTCTGGTTACAATCAAGTTTTAGTCAAGGACTCGGAGCAATTCAAGACAACCTTTACTACTCCTTGGGGAACTTATGTCTATGTTAGAATGTCTTTTGGTCTTATGAATGCAGGGGCCAATTTTCAGAGAGAAATGGATGTTTCTTTTAAGGAATTCATTATCATAATTATGGTTGTCTATTAGGATGATCTTTCTGCACATTCAAAAAGGGTCGAGGACCATTTCAGGCATCTAGAAAAGATATATAGTAAAGCGTTGGATTTTGGAGTTTCTCTTAATCCAAAGAAGTTCCATTTTTCTATTTCAGAGGGGAAGTTTATAGGACATATAGTGTCCAAAGAGGGAGTGAGAATAGATTCACAGAGCATTGACGCTATTAATATGTTGACTCCTCCCAAGAACATCAAGGGTGTCCAATGTTTCTTGGGAAAAATCTATTTTGTAAGAAGGTTCATTATCAATTTTGGAGAGATCACAAAACCTATTGCTAAGCTGCTAAAGAAAGATGTTAAATATGCTTGGAATCCAAAAGCTCAGCAATCTTTTGAGAGAATTAAATTGGCTATTCAGGAAGCACCAGTATTAAAATCTCCTAATTAGGATTTGCCTTTTTCTATTTTCTCATTCATTTCATTCCATGCCATTATTTTAGTGTTGTTACAAAAGGAAAAGGAGGGATTTGAGCATCCAATTGCATTTTTTCAGAAAACCCTTGCACGCAGGTGAGTTGAATTATGAAATCATGGAGAAGCAATCCTATACCTTAGTTAAGGCAGTCAAGGCTTTAAGTACTTATTTAGTATGTGTTAAGGTGGTTTTCTATGTGCCTCATGTTGTTGTCAAGGATATTTTGTCTCAAAGTGAGGTCACTGGCAAGAGGTGTCGATGGATCAACATAATACAAGAATTTGATCTAGAGATCCAAATCACCAAATTAGTTAGAGGCTTGGTACTAGAAAATCTCATGACAGATTCAAACATGGATCTTACCCAAGTAAATGTTAGAATAGTCCAAAAGGATAACTGGGAGGGGGGGTGAATCAATTATTAGTAACTTTAATTATTTTTACTTCTTTAACTTCAGAATACAACAAAGTAAATGCTTAATCAGATGACACAATACACAACACATAATTTGATTATGGGGAAACCAAATGGTAAAAACCCCGGTAGGAATTAGCACCCACAATGAACTATACTTGTTTATAGTAATCCCTATTAGAAGATATTTCAACCCTTTTAGGAGTTTTACTTTATAATTCAATAAGTATAGTGACCTGGTTAAGGGTCGGACCTTGTTAGGAGTCTTTTACAAATAACCCTGTTAGCGGTGGTGGAATCACTGTCCAAAGGCTCACTTCTTAATGGTGAAGGCTACAACCTTCTGTATAACTGATATGCACTATATTTGATGATGAACTATAGAGTAGACCTATTGTCTTGATCAGTTCTTGTGTATTACAATCTTTCACTTCTTCTTCACATAGACTCTGGATGAGTGAACCAACTCTGATAATCTTCTCTGTACATCTTTCTTATCTTTTCGTATCATTCACACTTAGCATATCACAAATGACTTGATATAAGTATCTTCCTCAAAGTATAAGATCATGGGAACTATAAGAAAACTCTTCATAACATCCTTGTCAGTTGTACTAAGCATGCAAGCATAATTACAACCATGTAAGTATAAACTGAATAGACGCGACCCTTTACTAAGTCAACCTCACCAATTTATCTCTAACTTTGTAATCTTCTAAAAACACATTTGGCACCTTTAGATAACTATCATCAACTCATAAATAATTATGAATATACACACACCTATCCTAAAGATAGGTGCAGCTCAAGAAACACATTACATACGTCGGCTCTGAACAGATACTCTTCCAGAACTGTAACTACCAATAACAGAATTACACAACTTAACTAAAACATCATATCTAGATCTATGTGTATGAACATAACATAATAAACATGTCTACAACATGTATCTAACCATGCAAGTCTTCATTTCATCATTCTAATAAGTACATATAAAATCATTGTTGTGTATTATATGTTGTCATCAATGACAAACATACAATCAATCAATTGCTTAAAATCAAATCTCCAACAATCTCCCCCTTTGACATTAATGGAAACATATGATACTAAAAATGTCCTCTATTCATGGTGTCCTCTTTCTTTTACAATCTTCTCAATATCCTCATCAAGGATTCCTCTATACTGCTTAAGTTCTTGACTGTGTTTATGTTCCATGTATATACTCCCCTAGAGTATATGATCCCCCTTAGTACATACTCCCCCTTACTATATACTCCCACTTTGACATCAATGGCAAAGGGTGCCATAAATAATTAGGCATAGGTACTACTCTAGAAGTAGAGTAGTCAACCATTCATCAGTCGCATAATGATTGATACTCTTGTTGCTTCTTCTAAATAGACTCAGGAGAGGGAATTAATCCCAACTTCTCCCTGAGATACTCAAAAGTATCCTTTGATAAGGGCTTCGTGAAAATATCTGCCAGCTGTTCTTTGGTGCTCACATAGTCCAATTTTACTTCTTGGTCTACAATCTTTTATCTCAGAAAATGGTACTTAATCTCTATGTGTTTTGTCTTTGCGTGCATCACAGGTTTCTTAGACATGTTGATAGTTCTAGTGTTATCATAGTGAATAAAAATAGGATAATCAACCTAAATGTCAAAGTCTTTAACCATCTGCTTGATCCAAACCATGGTTGAACAATTCAGTGCTGCTGTGACATATTCAGCTTCTGCTGTTGACTGAGAAATATAGTTCTGCTTCTTGTTTATCCAAGAAATCAACCTGTCTCCAAGAAATACAGCTCCTCCTGAAGTGCTCTTCCTATCATCAATACAACCTGCCCAATTTTCATCTATATACACATGAAGTTGTACATTCTCTAATTTAGGATACCATAAACCATAGTCTATAGTTCCCTTTAGATATCTAAATTTCCTCTAAATTTCCATTAGGTGATTCTTCTTGGGTTTAGCTGTAAATCTTCCAAAAATTCCAACTGCATTAGATATATCAGGTCTAGATTGAGTTAGATAAATGAGTTTACCAGTCATAGATTTGTACAATGTCTTATCAACTGCTATGGAATCATCATCTTTTGAAAGCTTTCTTCCTGTAAACATAGGAGTGCATACTGGCTTACAGTATTCCATATGGAAGGTCTTCAATATTTCCTTCACATATTTTGACTGATTAATGAATATACCTTAATCTGCTTGTTTTACATTTATTCCCAAAAAGTATTTTATAGGACCAATCATGCTCATTTCAAATTCATTCTGCATTTCTTTTTCAAATGTTATACTGAGCTTGTCATTTCCTCCACAGATAATGTCATCAACAAATATGGCAACTAATAATAATCCATTAGGTGTCTCTCTTGTGAATAAGTTACAATCTACTGCTCCTTTTTTGAATCCAATCTTGGTAAGATAACCATCAAGTCTCTCATACCAAGCTCTTGGGGCCTGTTTAAGACCATAGAGTGCTTTCTTCAATCTGCATACCATGTCTGGTTCATCTGAAAGATTAAATCCTTTAGGCTATTCTATGTAAACTTCTTCCTTCAAGTCTCCACTCAGAAAAGCTAACTTTACATCCATTTGATAAACTTTAAAGTCTTTGACTATTGCATAGGCCAAGAACAATTTAATAGCTTCCAATCTGCTCACAGGGGCAAATGTATTAGTGTAGTCTATTCCTTCTCTCTATGCATATCCTTTACATACCAATCTTGCTTTGTTTCTTACTACTGTACCATATTCATTCATCTTGTTTCTGAATACCCACTTTTTTCTAATCACATTTTTGTCACTCGATCTAGGGACCAATTCCCATGTATCATTTTTAATTATCTGATCTAATTCTTCTTTCATTGCATTCTTCTAATCAAAATCATTACAAGAATCTTCAACACTTAAAGGTTCACTCTATGAAAGTAAACATACCTCTTCATCCACTGCTAGGATTTTTTCTTTTGATCTGGTCAAAACACTACTGCTCTAATCTCCAATGATATCATCTTTAGAGTGATATCTAGATGTGAATTTAGGAACCTTAGGTGTGACTTCTTCTTCTATAATCTGTGATTCTTCTCTTCTTGATTCAGGGTCATTACATGAGACATCAATGCAATCAAACATTTCTTCAATTGTAATATCTTTGCTGCTAGGCCTGGGTTCATCTTCAATCCTAGGTGCATATTCATAGTATCTCTCTTGAACAATAAACTTTTCATCAATTTTTACATGAGTACTTTCAATTACCTTTTTCAATCTCAAATTGAAACATCTATATGCTTTTATTTTTGTAGAGTAACCAAGGAAAATACCTTCATCACTTCTAGAATTAAACTTACCAACACCATCATCTCTCTTGATGTAGCACTTGCTTCCAAAGATTCTGAAATACTTTGCTATAGGTACATTACCAAACCAAAGTTCATAGGGTGTCTTATCTGCGCCTAGCCTCAATTGAGTTCTGTTGATAGTATAGACTGTTGTATTCACTACATCTCTCCAATATGTGTGCACAAATTTTCCTTCAATCATCATAGTGCACGTTGTATCAAGTATAATCCTATTCCTCCTTTCTACTATCCCATTCTGCTGTGGGGTTCTAGGTGCACTCAACTATCTTTTAATTCTAGGTTCTTCATAATAGTCGTAAAACTGATCAGAGGTGAACTCTCCTCCTCTATCTGATCTTAGACATTTCAGTTTTAATCTAGATTCATTCTCAACCTTAGCCTTGAATATTTTAAACTTCTTAAAGGCTTCATACTTATCCTTTAAGAATACAACCCACATCATTCTATAAAAATCATCGACAAACAAAATAAAATACCTTTCTCCGTAGTATGATCTTGTTTGGGTAGGGCCACATAGGTCTGTGTGCACTAAGTCCAATTTGTTTTCAGCTGAGTTCTGCTTGGTTCTGAGAGAACTCCTTACATGCTTTCCCATAATGCATTCCCTGCATATTGCGTCAACTAGTCTTGGAATACTAGGAAGGTCTCTGACTACCTTGACATTACTTATCTTTACTATGTTATCAAAATTGATATGACATAGTATCTTGTGCCATACCGAACTGTCGTCAATTTTTGCAACAAAACAACTTACATCATAACTAAGCTGAAAAACATTACCTTTTTTTTTGGATCCTGATGTAGTCATGTCTCCATCCTTGTTGTTAATTATGCACTTGTTGTCTTTGAATTCCAAATGATAACCTTTGTCAAGTATTTTTCCAACACTTAGTAAATTATGATGTAACCCATCAACATATAGAACATCATCTGTATTGTTCTTTCCATCCAAGGTGATAGAACCTCTGCGTATGATAGGTTTAGGAGTGTTATCTCAAAATCTAACCATACCACCTTTGTATTTGTCTAATTGAACCAATCTGTGTTTGTCACCTGTCATATGATGAGAGCATCCACTGTCAATGATCCAATCAGTTCTAATATCTGCTTTGGAAATTAGGGCTAACTCTTGTTCTTCTTTTTCATCTGTAATGTCCATTTCCTTGAGTAATCTTTCCATGTCTCTAATGGAAATGAATCCAATTTCATCTTGTCCTGAATCTTCATCAGTTACACCTTCTTCAGCATGATAACATTCCTTCTTATATTTAGGTTTGTAATCAGATCTCAACTTCTTGACTCTTGTGGGACACTTAGATGCAAACTGACCAATTTTGTTGCATGAAAAACATTTGAATGGAAGCTATCCTTCATATTTTCCTTTTCCTTTCTTTTCTCTTTTAGCAATCATAGCAATGATTTCTTCTACTTCTTCATCAACTTCTTCTTTCTCATTATGACTGGAGATGTGTAAGGATTTCTTACCATGGACTGAGGCTTTGAAAGCTGTTTCACTTTTAGGTTCAATCTTCAATCTTTATATCTCAAATGCAGAGATTTTTTTGATCAAAGTCTCTCTCTTGAAGTATTGTGAGAATTGCATGGTTTCCTCTAGAATGCTTATCTTATTTTCATAGTCCGATGTTAAAGTAGTTAGAAACTTGTCCATTATGTCTTCTTCTAATATTTCTCCACCATTGTTTTTGATTCTAGAGACTGCTTCATTTATCCTTTGATTGTAGGCTCTGATGTTCTCTTTAGGTAACATCTCAAGACTGTTGTATTTATTTTTCCATGTCTTCTTGTGTGCATTCTTGATGACATATAACTGGTTGAATGTTTGATAATGTTAAGTTGAAGATGATGCAAGACATTAAATCAGTTAATGGTTTGTATTGTCATTGATGTCAACTTGATATCATCTATACGGTCATGTACATAATTTCAAAGACTTCAAAGAATCAATGGAACAATGATTATGCTTTCAGCAATGCATAAAAGTCAAGTATTCACTAAGTGATAGACAACACTGACGGAGTGCACACCATCGGTAAAGGTAGAGAAAAAGTCACAGTGATACCCAACAAGTAGAAGATAGTATTGTCTGAAAAATTAGAAACATAGGTTGCACAACAGACGAAGATCCTAAAGCTAACTGGAGTTACACCGATGGAACTGGCAGTTGTCATCGATGACGAACTACAAAATTGATTGACAGAATAGAGATTTCAGAAAATGAAAAATTATCTAGCTGATAGAGCTTAAGGAGAGACTTAACTGGTTGTTTTATTTTTTTTATTTGACCACCATTAAGTAATTGATTTAAAGAATATTTATAAAGTTGGCAAGAAGATAACTACAAGATAAATCAGGAGTTAAAGCCGTAAATTAGATTGGTTGGATTATTTTTTGTGCCAAGAATCAAGAATTAAGGAATATCATGTCTATATAAGAGACAAGAATAATTCATTTTCAAATGCCTCAAATACATGAAAGGGGAGTGAATAGAAAGAAGATGTTGAAGAGAAACTGGTGAAGGTTAAACTTCATCCAGTCCTGATCAATCAAGCTAAGGGAGAGCTAATGAATTCTGCAGACACCGACGAATAGTGAAGCACAGCATCACAGAGCAGAAAGTGTAGAGCACAAAGGAATTGAATTGATACATTGATCAGAGAGGTATTGTACATAAATAGATCTAAAAATTTGCAATTCAAAGTTACATTAGAAATAGGTCATTATTTTTCAGTTTAACCATTGAAGCATCAAGTCTCTTAACAGAGCAGGACTTAATCATCTTCTATAATTGAGGTATATCCTAAAAAATTACCAAAAAGGTTGATTCATGAAAGTAGCATTGGTCTTACCTAAAGCCTATTGACAGTCTAAGAAGGAGGCTAATTCAAGGATGGTAGTAAGATTAGCATAAAGCCTATTGACAGTCTGAGAAGAAGGATGATTCAAGGATAATATCGTAGATGCCAGATACTAAGTGACAACCTATGTATAAAAATCTTCTAACAAGGTCACACTTAACAGTGTATTTGTAACCTTTAACAGGGTTGGATCCTAACAGGGCTCACTTTAGAAGAGTGAAAATTTGGGGTACTGGTCCCAGTGGTTTTTCCCTTAACAGGGTTTCCACATTAAAAATCTATGTGTTATGTGTGTATGGTTTATTACTTTATTATTTTACATTTCACATATGCATTTCTGGATTGATTGGTATACTCTGCATATTTACCGAGTATCAGTAAATAAGTTTTACTGCTTATCAGTAATCAATGAGAATAAGGGCAATCAAGGTAAACCGACAAACAATTAATTATTTCAAAGTATTTCAAGGCGTGCATCTTGTAGGGATTTAATAATCTGAGGTGTATTGATTGGTGGATTAAAGTTTAAAGGATAAATTTTTGAGGCCACTGATTCACCCCCCTCTTAGTTATTACTAACAATTGGTATAAAAGTTTGTGTGCTTAGAAGGAAGGTTTAAAGACCTAAGTAAAGATTACAAGATGAACAGATGAGATGTGCCTAAGTTGAACAAAGAAAACTTTGGTTTATGGAAAAGAAGGATAAGACTCCACTTATCAGGTATTGGCAATGATATTACTCAATACTTAGATAATGAATATGTGTTTCCTACAGGACCATTGACATTAGATCAATTGAGAGTGAAGCATGAGCATAACTGCATGGTTATAGAGCTTTCTTCCTCACTCTCTGATGCTGAATTTGAAGATGTCAAAGATTGCAAAACTGCAAAGACAATGTGGGACAAACTGAAGCTTGTACATGGAGGTGATACAAATGTTCTGAGAGCCAAGGCATAAATCCTTAGAGGAAAGTTTGATGATCTCAGAATGAAAGAAGGTGAAAACATCACTTAGTACAACTCAAGGATAAAAGAAGTAGTCAATGCTATACGAGGTGTTGGAGGTTCACTTGAAGAGGAGACAGTGTTAAGTAAAATCTTAAGAACCTTATTGCCTATATATGCTATTAGAGTCTCTGCTATTCAAGAAATGAGAGCAATAGAAAACAATACAGTTACTCTTGATAGCCTAATTGGTAGATTGATTTCATTTGGGATGAATAACTTTGACAATAGTGTCTTACCAAGTTTAGATTCTACATTTAAGTCTTCTATAAAAATAAACAAATCTAGTCAGAGACACTCATCTAGAAGAGACAGTGAAAGTGAAAGTGAAGAAGAAGATCTAGATGAAATAGAAGAACTCATGGCAAGAAAATTTCTGAGAGGCAAAGGTAAATACAAAGGCAAGTTACCACTTGTATGCTTTAATTGTAAAGAGATTGGACACTTTGCTGCAAGATGTCCTAATAGAAGAAAAGATGATAGAAATGATGATAGATATTTTGAGAAGAAGTCTGATAGAGGTGATAACAAAGATTACAGAGGTTACCAATGATCAGAAAGAAAGGATACCTAAGATTACAACGATAAAGGAAACAAGGCTAGCTACGTAGCTGCTTGTAAAGATGAAGATACTGACACTGAACCAAATGATGACATCGAGATAGTGTTTGTAGCTATGAAGGATGGTTTAGATGAAGATGAAAGGTATGAAGAAATTACACCCATATCTAAGATTAGTGAGAATGATATCTGGATTATAGATAGTGGCTACACTCACCATATGACTGGTGACAAAGAAAAGTTTAATACTTTTGAATACTATAGTGGTGGTACAGTAAGAATGGGAAATGATTCACCTTGTCAAATTGAAGGTAAAGGAACAATAATGCTGAATAACCAGATCAAATGTGAAAATGCTTATTGGGTAAAAGGATTAAATTATAATATGTTGAGTGTTTCTCAGCTGAATAATTTAGGTCACAGAGTAGCATTTGAGAACAAGAAGGCAAAAATCTTCAATGAATCAGGAAAATTGAATGGTACCGGTGAACAGACCAAAGGTAACTTATTCTATATGAATGACACTAACCCCACTTTCTTGATGACTAGAAACATAGACATATGGTTATGGCACAAAAGATTGTGTTATGTGAATTTTGACAACATGATGAAAATAAGCAGGTAAAGAAGTGTAAGAGGCTTACTGACAATGACAAAGCCAGACAACATCATGTGCAAAAATTGTCAAAAAGGTAAAATGACAAAGTCTAGTTTCAAAAGTAAAACCCATACATCTGATGATATTCTAGAATTAGTCCATACTAATTTATGTGGACCTATGAGGACAAAGCGCTATTATGGAGATAGATATTTTATTCTCTTTATTGATGATTACTCTAGAATGATGACAGTCATGTTTCTAAAAAAAATTATGAAGCCTTCAAGATGTTTAAATGGTATAAGGCTATGGTAGAAAAACAAAGAGGTAAGGATCTAAAATGTTTGAGATTGGATAGAGGAGGAGAATTTATATCAGATGAATTCACTAATTTCTATAATGAGCATGGTATAAAAAGACAAGTTTCTGCACCAAGAACACCACAGCAAAATGGGATTGTTGAGAGAAGGAACATATCAATAGTTGATTGTTCAAGAACACTGATGATAGAGAAGGACATCACCCAGATCTTTTGGAGAGAAGCTATCAGCACCACTGTTTATACACTTAACAGAGTATAATTAAAAAAGGACTCAAAGAAGACTCCTTATGAGCTATGGTATGGTAAAACACCAAATGTAAGTTTCTTCAAAATATTTGGTAGTCAATGTTATGTCTTAAAAGATGATAGAAATGGAAAGCTTGATGCCAAAAGTGATGAAGGTATTTTTCTGGGGTATTCTACCAAGAGAAAAGCTTTTAAATGTCTAATC
>MU227830.1:2121138-2143631 GCA_018584345.1 Thuja plicata | reverse complement strand
TTTTGTGGGTACCATCCCCACCCCAGTTTTACTTTCTATTTGGAAGGTTTCTAGGTTACCAATCTTTGTGTTATGTGTTATGAATGATTACATTTTCATGTTTGCAGTAGATTAGATGTATGAATGGTTAAAGAATATAAATGTGCAGAAATGTTTTAAAGTTCTAAGTGTTACTGATTCACCCCTCCCCTCTCAGTAACTCTGTTAGTCCTGAATATTTCCAACATGTATTTCATATTGTATTAGAAATTGTATAGTGTGATAATATAGTATGTTTCCATCAATGCCAAAGGGAGAGATTGATGGCATGTAACTGATTGAATGTTTGATAATGTTAAGTTGAAGATGATGCAAGACATTAAATCAGTTAATGGTTTGTATTTTCATTGATGTCAACTTGATATCATCTATACTGTCATGTACATAATGCCAAAGACTTCAGAGAATCAATCAAACAATGATTATGCTTTCAGAAATGTATAAAAGTCAAGTATTCACTAAGTGACAGACAACACCAATGGAGTGCACACCATCGGTAAAGGCACAGAAAAAGTCACAGTGATACCCGACGAGAAGAAGACATTATTTCCTAATGAAGAAGAATCACAGGTTTCCCAATGGACAAAGATCCTGAAGCTAACTGGAGTTACACCAACAGAACTGGTAGTTGTCACCGACTATGAACTGTAGAATTGACCGACAAAACAAAGAGTTCAGAAAATGAAAAAATATCTCGCTGGAAGAGCTTAAGGATCGACTTAACTGGTTTTTTAATTTATTTTATTTGACCACCATTAAGTAATTGATTTAAAGAAGATTTATACAGTTGGCCAGAAGATAACTAAGAGATAAATCAGGAGTTAAAGTCGTAAATCAGATTGGCTGGATTGTTTTTCACGCCAAGAATCAAGAATCAAGAATTAAGGGATATCATGTCTATATAAGAGACAAGAATAATTAATTTCTGAATTCCTCAGATACACAAAAGGGGAGTGAATAGAAAGAAGATGCTGAAGAGAAACTAGTGAAGGTTAAACTTCATCCAGTTCTGATCAATCAAGCTAAGGGAGAGCTAATGAATTTTGCAAACATCGACGAACAATGAAGCGCAACATCACAGAGTAGAAAGTGTGGAGCACAAAGGAATTGAATTGATACATTGATCAAAGAGGTATTGTATGTAAATAGATCTAAAAATCTGCAATTCAAAGTTTCATTAGAAACAGGTCATTGTGTTTCATTTTAACCATTGAAGCATCAAGTCTCTTAACAGAGCAGGACTTAACCGTGTTCTATAATTGAGGTATATCCTAACAGATTACCAAAAAGGTTGATTCATGAAAGTAGCAATGGTCTTACCTAAATCCTATTGATGATCTAAGAATGAGGCTGATTCAAGGATGGTAGTAAGATTAGCATAAATCCTATTGAAAGTTTAAGAAGAAGGTTGATTCAAGGATGGTAGCGTAGATTCCAGATACTAAGTGACAACCTATGTATACAAATCCTCTAACAAGGTCGCACTTAACAGTGTGTTTGTAACCTTTAACAGGGTTGGCTCCTAACATGGCTCACTTTAGAAGAGTGAAAATTTTGGGTACCGGTCCCAATGATTTTTCCCTTAACAGGGTTTCCACGTTTCAAATCCATGTGTTATGTGTGTATGGTTTATTACTTTATTGTTTTACATTTCACATATGCATTTATGGATTGATTGGTATACTCTACATATTTACTAAGTATCGGTAAATAAGTTTTACTACAAGGAGAATAAGCACAGACAAGGTAAACCAACAAACAGTTAATTATTTCAAAGTATTTCAAGGCATGCATCTTGTAGGGACTTAATAATCTAAGGTGTGTTGATTGGTGGATTAAAGTTTAAAGGATAAATTTTTGAGACAAATGATTCACCCCTCCCTCTCAATTATTACTAACAATTCTTTTCTTGAATATCTCCTTCAAACATATCTTCTAGATACTTCCATATGGTGTATGCTCTGTCAATTTTCTTGATCTCAGAAAATTCACTATCGGATAAGGCATTGATTAGAGCTTCTTTAGAAATTGCATTATTGGTAAATGTTTCCTTTTGTCTATTACTAGCATCATCCTTCGCAAGATCTTTCAAAGATGGAATTACAACTTCTTGTGTAGGAATTTCAAAGATCTCAAAGCCAACACACTGTAGATGTGTTATCATTTTCTTTTTCCGATCTAGATAGTTTTCTCCATCAAACTTAGGGCTCTCTTTTCTGAAGTAAGACATCTGATCTACCTTAAGCTATTAGGCTTCTTCTCCAAGGCACTTGGCTATGATACCAATTGTTAGAATAGTCCCAAAGGATAACTAAGAGGGGTAGGTGAATCAGTTATTAGTAACTTTAATTTTTTTTACTTCTTTAACTTCAGAATACAACAAAGTAAATGCTTAATCAGATGACACAATACACAACACATAATTTGATTATGGGGAAACCAAATGGTAAAAACCTTGGTGGGAATTAGCACCCATAATGAACTATACTTGTTTATAGTAATCCCTGTTAGAAGATATTTCAACATTGTTAGGAGTTGTACTTTATAATGCAATAAGTATAGTGACCTGGTTAAGGGTCGGACCTTGTTAGGAGTCTTTTACAAATAAGCCTGTTAGGGGTGGTGGACTCACTATCCAAAAGCTCACTGCTTAATGGTGAAGGCTACAACCTTCTATATAACAGATATGCACTATATCTGATGATGAACTGTAGAGTATACCTGCTATCTTGATCAATTCCAGTGTATTACAATCTTTCACTTCTTCTTCACATAGACTCTTAATGAATAAACCAACTCTGATAATCTGCTCTGTACATCTTTCATCTCTTTTCGTATCATTCACACTTACCATATCACAAATGACTTGCTATAAGTATCTTCCTCAAAGTATAAAATCATGGGACCTATAAGACAAAACTTCATAACATCCTTGTCGACTCTACTAAGCACGCAAGCATAATTACAACCATGCAAGTATAAACTAAATAGATGTGAAGCTTCACTAAGTCATCCTCACCAATTAAATCTAACTTTTCAATCTTCTTGAAACATGTTTGGCACCTTTAGATAACTATCATCAACTCATAACTAATCATGAATATACACACTCATATCCTGACGATAGGTGCAACTCAAGAAACACATTACATACGTTGGCTCTGAATAGATACTCTTCTAGAACTGTAACTGCCAATAACAGAATTACACAATTTAACTAAAACATCATATCTAGATTTGCGTGTATGAACATAACATAATAAACATGTTTACAACATGTATCTAACCTTGTAAGTCTTCATGTCATCATTATTATAAGTACATACAGAATCACTTCTGTGTATTATATGTTGTCATCAATGACAAACATACAATCAATCAATTGCTCAAAATCAAATCTCCAACAGTAAACAATGTGCAAACAACTAAAATGCCAACTAGAATTGAGATGCAGCCATGGTATGCTGAAATTGTTTATTTTTTGAAGAATAATAAATGTCCCGAAGACATGACAAAGAATCAAAGAAGGGATCTCAGACTTAGGAGTCAGAAGTATGTATTAATTCAAGGAGAGTTATATTGGAAAAACAAAGATTCTATTCTTTTTTTATTGTCTTGATAGGGCCCAGTCTGAGAAGGTGTTAAAAGAGATGCATAGTGGTGTTTGTGGAGGTCACTATTGTTCAAAGACAACTGCACACAAGTTACTTAGAGCTGATTATTATTGGCCTTATTTTTTCAAGGATACTCATCATTTTGTGCAGAAGTGTGAGGCTTGTAAAATATTTTCAAAGAAGTTAGTGTATTTAGGGGCCTTTCCTTTTAATCCAATCTTAGTTGAAGTCCCTTCTGCCTAGTGGGGGATTGATTTTATTGGTGATTTTTCAGAGAAGTCTAGAGGGGGTCATAGTTGGATCCTTGTTTCCATAGACTATTTTACAAAATGGGTTGAGTTTATACCAACCAAGAGGGCAACCATCAAGGTGGTCATTGATTTTCTAATAGATAATATCTTGACTAGGTTCGGTGTGCCCAGCAAGCTAGTAATGGTTAATGCTATGTGCTTTAGGTCTGAAGAATTCATAGAATTTTGTGATGAGTATAGTATTGTGATTTCATATTATTCACCATATCATCCACAGGAGAATGGGAAAGCAAAATCCAGAAAAAAGAGCATCATAAAGATTATCAAAAGAATACTAGAAAAGAATAAGAAGTCTTGGAATTCAAAGCTTAAGTTGGCTTTGTGGGCGGATAGGGTAATAATGAAAATAGCTATAGGTGTATCTCCTTTTGAAGTAGTTTATCAAACACAAGCTAGGTTTCCATTAAATAAATTTTTACCATTCTACAAGTTCATCCAAGACGAGGACATAAAAGTGACTGAGCCAATGCAGAACATAATGTTGAAGTTGGTACAATGGGACAAGATCAGAAATGAAGCACAATTGCAGAATAAAAATATCCAACAATACTCTAAGTATTTATTTGATAAGAGAACATCATAAATAAAATTTTAGGTGAATGACATGGTGCTCCAATGGAATGCAAGGTTACAGGAAAAATTAAAGCATGTAAAGTTTGAGTCCTTATGGTTAGGACCATTTTTTGTGCATAATTTACAGAGAAAAGATTCCTATTTCTTGCAAAGTCCTACTAGTGAGATGCAGGATCTGCCTATGCATGGGAAATTCCTCAAACATTTTTTCTTCTAAGTCTTTGGTCATGCACAGTGATGTAAATATTTTTTTCTTTTCCTTCTTTTCCTATTTTTTGTGTTATTTTTTGTGGGGTTGTGTTCTTCTCTGGGTTTTCTTTTCTCAAAGATCTAGAATCTAGTGTTGAAATTGTGTTCAACCTTCCCCAATCGGAGCCTATGTTAGCACTGTTAAAATCTTGAAGATTTCCTGGTCTAAATGATGAAAAACCTGCTAAGTCTTTCTATCTCCTTAGGCACTACTTTCAAATTTCTAGCCATTGGTGGAAAACCTCTAATGTTTCTGGATCACATTATAAAATGAAGTTACCTTTTGGGTCACTTAAAATATTTTTGACCCATGTACCTCTTTGTTTCATGTCCATGTCAGGTCATTCCTTTTTTATTTTTCTTAAGTCTCGGCAGGGCGATGAATTATTTTTTCTTTATTTTCCTAAGTTCTAATGTCCCCGAGTTACCTTTTACCTTTTCATCTCCCGTGCTAGTCTATTTTAATCCAACAGTTGGCACATTCCATAAAAAATAAAGATGGTACCTTTTTACTCATTAAGGCAATGCCTAGATGACACATGGAATATGGCGGGACTAGGTCTCTATAAAGGTAAATAATTAAAGATAGTTCAACTTCATGAAGATCTATAGTGGGTGCTTTAACTTAAACATGAAATGCAGGTTGATCCACACTTTAAGGCATCACACTGTGTCAACACGTATAAAGTTGTCAAGTCTTGTGCCCATTTATGGTTGGTTATCGAGGGTTCAATTCATAGAAGATCTTGTGATTGGAATGAATCCTTAAAGATGAGATGCATGATAGATACTGATCAAGGCATCACCCCTAATTTCCATGTGTAAAGTGGTTGGAGCTTAGGACAAGGTAAAGGTCAAAGACTTTTTTGTTGATCCAATGGATAGTGCAAAGCCTCAAGAGAGAGATGATCATAAGATATTCATCAACACATTGTGCCTTTGTGCCACATGTACAAGGTGGGTCTGGCTTAGCGCTGAGGAAAGGTAACAAGAAATCACATTTGATTTCATCCAACGACTGTCATTTTTCCTTGAAGATTAGGTGATCACGAGATAATGATAAAGGCATCACACCTACTTGACACATGTCCAACCCAATTAGCATAGGTCAGAAGGCAACAAGGATTTCTCAGTGTCATTAGTAATACGGAACATGGAGGGAAGTCAAACCAAGGTTTCTTGGTTATAACTAAGCTAAGGCACAATTTCATTGATTCTGATTGGACGATTCATGCATTTCCTTAATCTGAAGATGATCAAAGATTAGTATTTGAGCCATTGCACCTAGTTGACACCTATCCTCCTGTGATCGTGAGGCTAGAGAAAGGGCATGTTAAAAGGAAAGATGATGTAAATGAATCTGATGGTTAGTGCAAAGCCTAAAAGAGAAGATGATAAATACATAATGTTCAAGCCATTACGCGTGTGCAACACCTAGCAGGATCTGATCTAAGTGCCTAGGTAATTAAAGGAAGATTGACGACTCACTTTTAAATTTGATAAATATTTGAATCTTAGTTGTCGATGCTTTTTTATGCGCCACCTGTAACCATTGTGATCAGATATTAAAATTTTAAATTTTGTTTCTCAGGGTTATTTTACTATGGCATTGTTTTGTCAATTGTAGAGGTATTAATGTGTGCAATCTGATCTTTTGGGTTGATTTATTGAGGCCATAGGGTGCCTAATTGGCCAACTTGCTGATATTTTGGAGCTCCATTAATGGTTCTTGGTGGCACTCCAAGGTTTGATCTAATTATTTAGTTTTTATACTTTGTTGGCTCTTTGTCTAATCTAGCTTAATGATAGTATGTTTCTTGAGTTGTGGTGGTTGTATTTTAGGGTTTCCTTCTGCCCTAAAGCAGTCTAGAATCATGGTTTCATTGGGGGTATATCCATGTTTTTTTTTTATTGTTGTAAGAGATGGGAATTTGATGCCACCACAAGGCTTGTAAGATCTACATGTTAAACTAAGACTATCAGTGGTATTTGGGCTCTGATTGTTCGTGATTAGATTTTTTGTCAATGATATTTGTTTATATTTCCTTGCATTTTGTGAATTCATATTGAATTTTAACATCTTCATTTTGGTTTCTTGTGCTCATTTGGGTTTCTTTTTAAGGAATTTCAATCCATAACTCTGTAAGGAAGAGGGTCTAATTTCTATAGGGTTTCTTTCAAAGAGAATTAAAAATCCTTAAATAATTTCACTGAGTAAAGAATTGAAGTGAATCGGATAATTGCATCTGCTTCTAGGAAGTGTGAATTGATTATGTAAGGCATAGTAAAGTTCAATGATCATTTGCAGGTTTTACATTTGATGTATGTTGTTGCTAAGAGTCTTTGCATTTAAAGTGACTCCATATCCACTGGATAGGGCACTGGTCTGATATGTTATATTTTTTGTTCTCATCCAATTTTATAAAAACTATTACCATTTACTTATTTTATACTACATACACCATTCATGCCTGCTTATGAGGTTATTATAATTTGAGGGTAGAAGATAGGTAGTACCCACCGAAGTCTATGGATCTCAAAGTGTAGAAGGTTTTAGGACCTTGTTGAATGTTACTTCTTCTCCTTGTTCAATAAGTGTATGGGTTTATAAAGGAACATACCTAAGCTGCAGGTATACAAAGATCAACAAGAAAAAGAACTAACAGAGTCCATGTGAATGGGGAGAAGAGGTTGAAGGAATGAGAGGCTCTTGAAGGAATCCATGTTGGATGGATGTAGAAGAATGAAGCTTAGATGTATGAGGTTCATGGATGGATTGAATAAGTGTGATAACATTTTTTTGGAGGATTGGGATTATGTAGAGGATTAGGGTCATGACTGGGATTAGAAGGGAAAATAGGATCTTGAAAGGGATTGGGATTGTGAAATGGAGATGAAGGGGTATTTTGATCTTAACTTTGGGGAGGATTATATGGTGGAATGAAAGGGATGAGTGGATCTTTAGATGGAAGTGTATCATTCAATGAAGTGGAGGGAATAAAAATATGAGATAGGGTAATTTAATCCTCACATTAAGGGGGATTAGTGGAGTGGATAGATGGAATATCTTCATGAAGAGGAGGATAAGTGGAGGTTACCTCTTGAGATGGGAGGAGATCATTAATAGATGGAATGCAAGAGATTTATTAATCTTTATTAGGAATGGGATCATGAGGTAGGTTAAGGAGGATAAGTGGATCTTGATATGGAATGATGGGATATTCCTATGGAAAGATGTCATAAGAGGGATATGTGTCATAAGATAGAGGAATGTTTAGATCTAGAGAAGAAGAGGAGTCCATGTTAGTATGCTTTGGAGAAAGGTCTTGACATGAGTGGACTTGTGAGGGTAATGTGATGGAGGAGGTGGAAGATTCAATTTGGGTGGATGGATGGATGGATGGTTCATCAAACTTAGGAGATTTAGACATGTCTAGATTTGGAGGAGATGGTGGTCAGTTCATGAATTGACTGGATTACACAACTTGATTTTGGGATTTATAGTTCTCTAGTAGTCCATGGATCCAGTCAATGGAAAAGTTATTGTGGGATGGGGATGATGCGAATTTTGGAGGATTATGATTTTGTGGAGGTTAGAGATTAGATGGTGGATTATGTATTCTGGTAAAGGGGGAAGGACATATATCTTTGAAGGCCAACTTTTTTTCTTTTGACCCCAATTTTGCAAACTATAGATAGTGTTTTCGAGTTCTTGAATCTCTTGGGAAGGTGACTATGAAGGGAATCATGTGTTGGTGAGGGAAAATGAGATGGATTTACCTAGTCAAAGGTAGATGAAGGATAAGAAATGGTAGATGAATTGGGATTGGATATGATGTTCTGAGGATTGATTTGGTGGGTGAGTTGCATTGGAGGCATGGTTTGAGGATTAGAGTTTAGAAATTTAAAGTCCTCAAACATTTTGTGAAACCAATCCATATTCATGATGTTTTGGAATTGGATTATAATATGGTGTTTATGAAGATATAGATTAAGAGTGGATGAAGTGAAATATTTGAGAATGGATGAAATATGAACTTAGGACTAGGAGAAAGTTTGCACTTTTTTTTTGTTTAAGAGGGCATGAGCTCAAGGATTTTGATTTTAATTTTTGGATATGAGGGTAGGGCCTCAAGGTTGGATTTTATTTTATTTGATTTTTATTTTAAGGTTCGAGCCAAACCTAGGTGAAACAAGCACCTATGATGGTGTAAACCAAGGATTGATTTGGATAACAATATCCTCTTCTACTAGGAGATAGACTAATGATCCCAAGAAAAGTAGGATATGAGTAAGAGAATTAACAACTTGAGATAGACTAGTGTTCTCAAAGAAATATGATTCAAATATATTTTTTATAATGATTAGGGTCTATGCAACACTTTGATAAATATTTCAACCTAATATTTGAGATGGAAATCTTGATGAAGGTGTGAAAGATGAAGTTTTATTTGATGTGGGTTAAGCTTGAATATGATTGGATGTAGTTCAATCAAGATAACTAGGATTAAAATCCAAGGATTATGACGGTGCTCCTAATAAAAAAATGGAATATTTTATGAAAATAGGAATTAGAAGGTGATGTGGACGAAGATGTGAATGAAGAATGGATAGAATTTACAAGACAAATGAGAGTTTTTTGAAGACAAGGGAATAATTAAAGGTTGATTGGTTTTTGGATGAAGAGGAAGATGAATTAGATTGGGATTGGATAGAATGATATGAGAGTGACAAGTGGATTGGTCTAGAAGGATGATGATGTGATTAGGTTGAAGAATGAATGATGAGATTGGATTAAGAAAGTAGATGTTGATGTGGATTAGAAGGATGATTAGGATGAATATTTGGACCATAATTGGACGACTAGGAAGATGATGAAATGATTAAGATGATTAGGATAAGAGGGAATGATTAGAATATTTAGGAAGAATGTGAATGATTAGGATTATTAAGATAGAATGAAACATGATTATGATGATGGAGTAGAATATGAACGACTTAGATGAAGTGATTAGGATGAAGAAGGAAGATATTTAGGATGATTATGGAGGCTTAAAAAGAATATGAATTATTTGGATTAAGTGATAGGATTATTAAGATATGATGATGAAGTTTAAAGATTGATTATAATGTAGATGTTGATTAAGTATGATTAGAAGAATATGGATGGTTGGACTGGATTAGCGAGGTGATTTGGAATATTATGGATGATTAGGAGATGATGAATTTAGGATGTTATGGAATGATTAAGATATGATTGATAATTGAATTGATTAAGAAGGTTGATTAGAATGAAAGGGAAGATGATGAAACAAGATAACTAGCATGACTAAGAGATGAAGAGGAAGGATAATGATGATATGGAGGAATGATTAAGGATGTAGATGAATGATTTGGATGATTGAATTGGAAGGATGTAGAGGAATTACTTGGATGATTGAATTGGATTATGAAGATGAGTAAGGATTTTATTGATGATTAGGAGATGATGATTTTAAGAATTAGGAATGATTGAGGTTTGAGAAATGATTTGGATGATTAACAGGGTGATTAGGATAAGAAGTATGATGATGATGAAGAGGTAGATAGATTCAAAAGTTTGATGTGGAGATGATGTGGAGACGTTTAAAGATTTAATTGGAGTAAATGGAGACTTAAAAAAAGACTTATTTTTGTTTTTTTTGAAATGTTTTAAAAAATTTTTGTGTTTTTGAGTTTTTATTTTTATTTTTTTGGACTTTTATGTTTTATGATGTATTTGAGATCTCAAACTTTATGTTTTTTTGGATTTTTGAAAATTTATGATATTTTTGGATTTTTGAAGTTTTAAACATACAAAATATACAATGAAACTATGCAAAAAAAATTATAAGGCTTAAATTTGGGTGGTGTGTCCCCTTTCAACTGCAATTGGGGAAGGTTTTAAACACTCAAGCGCATCAAACACACCAACATACCTTCTGAGGTTTCAACTAGAATTTAGAAGCTCAACTAACAGAATGTCCTTGATGTACGCAAGGTATATGAGGCCCAAATACAAAGATAAAAGAGAATAATGCCACACACCCGGGAGGAGACTATAACCCAAATCTCCACCTTCACTTCCCAAAGGTATAAAGTTCTTTGGGGCTTAGCCAAGAGTGAAAATATTCTACTTCCAAGTGAGGTATCTTTGGATTCACCTCCTGATATTTATACTTTGTTGGAATACAGGAGTTGAGGTCATCCCTTGAGGTGATCAAATCCCCAAGCAGGCCTCCTAAAAGAGAAAACAAGACCCCATATTTCTTGTGCACTCAAGGTCACCTAAAGGCGCGAGAGGAGAGAATATATATGTGATCTTGGGGTTATGATAAATTTTAAAATTAAATTGAAAAAGGTGTAGAAAACACTTGAAAAATATTTTTTAAAGCCAAAATTTACTGCAAAAATATATTCCTTGTGTCTTTCTGATAAATTTTAATTTTTTTTTGCTGAAATTTGATTTTGTTTTCTAAAGATATGAGCATTTTAAGTTCTCAAGGAAGGGGTTAATTTGAACAAGTGAACCTTATTTTTGAAAAGGAATATGATAGAATGTCTTGCAAATTTGAATAGGCGTCTAAGTCATATTTGCAATGCTTTTCAAATTGTCAAAATTAGAGCTCGTTTGTGAAAGTTATTGAAGTTTTTGTGAAAGTGTCTCTTTATGAATTTGCAAGGAGGAAGGGGGCTAATATAAGCCCGTGGTAGTCAGCCCCTAGACACCACATGAACACAGAATGGATAGAGGGGGATTAAAAATTAGTAGAGTCCCTGGTCACCCATATGACTAGGGGCTAAATCCCTGTTAAAAAAAAAAAAAGTTAAAAACATCTTTTTATTAAACAAAAAGCATATTTACAATATTTTTCAAAACAAAAAATAAAAATGTATTATGTAAAAATGTATCAAATGAATAGACATAAATAACTATACTAATTCCTACATTATTACATACAACTCAAATGCAAAAGATATGGAGAAAGCATGCATACAAATGAGTAGAAATGAGAATGAGAAACAAAACTACTCTACTCAAAACAACACATGCAAACCTCCGAAAATGAATAACTATTTTGATTCTTGTTTTTGACGGTATGTGGTTTCTCAAAACCAGTAGCATAACATTGTGGTGAAAGTGGCTATTGAAGGAGGAGAAAAGTCTCAATTTTTAGGATTTTGAGGGAAATGGACAGTTTTGATTCAAAGTTTAATGAAGGGCTATAATTGCACAAGATCATTGATGTGGCCATGAGGTGGAGGCCCAATGGAGGACAAGTGGACTTAGGGTTTGACCATGTTCAAAGGGTGAAATATTCTCACACATGTGTGAGAAACCTTTGAAAGTGATGGGTCAATTATAATGTGTAAGAAGGTGTAAGAGGGTGAGAAGACCAAAGTTTCTCACAAATGTGTGAGAAACATGGGAAAGTGATGGCTCAATGAAAATGGTCAAAAGGTGGAAGAGGGTGAGATGACCAAGGTTAAATTAACATGTGAAGGGGGAAAATGAGTAAGTGTGTAAGGCTTTATGTAAGATGTGTAAGGCTTTATGTAAGGTGTGTAAGAGAGTATGTAAGAGTCACATGTGACTTGGGTTGTGTAAAAGTCACATGTGGCCTGGTTTTGCTAATCCCTTGATTAGGATTGTGCAAATGCTTAGGGATCGATTAGGTGGGAGATTAGGATTAATTAGTGGCAAGTAGGTTGGTTTGGTTAGAATGGTGGGTTAGGTTAGGGAAGTGATTTTAGGTGAGGGTTAAAGGTAGGATCCATGTTCTCAAATAGAATTAAATGTAATGTTTAATTCCAAGTGAGAGAAAATGGGATAAGCTAGGTTAGCTTAATTAATTTAGGAATTTGTTAAACTTTAGGGAAATAGAATAAGATAAGACTAAATAAATGTGAATTTATTTAATCAAGGATGGGGGATACATATAATTATTATTTAAATAAATATGAATTTATTTAATTAAAGGTAGGATAGGGATTATTAAATAAATAATAAATATCTATTTAATTTGGCTAGGATAAGGGTAAAGGACAGATTTTGGTGCCTGCATTTTTTCCCTCTTTGATGTAGCATTGTGAAATGATGTTAGATCAAATAATATTAAAAAATAGTGGATAAAAAAGATAAAAATAGTATGATGATGCCCCAGTCACTAGAGGATGATGAAGGATGATGACGAAGGAGTGGTATTCTCTCTCGAGAAGAAAGGTGGGTTTGGAGAACATAAGTGTGCTCTCAAAATGGATAAGAATGTGGAAGGAAAGGGAAAAGGATATAGAGGATGAAGGATTAATTAATGAAAGAAATGATATAATGGTGTGAGAAATCTAAGTTTGATATTGTACTTGACATTATGCACCAAGGTATGAGGAACCAAGATGACAAAGTTTCAAGTAAGCAATAAAAATGGGTCAAATACAACCCTATGCCTTATGAAACTAGGATATGGAAGACTATCATCCCTTGGGACAATAGGATGAAAATATGTGAATATATTCAAAAAAATACTAACACATATAAGGAACAAGCAAGCATGCATATAACCCAAAAGCAAACCAAAATTTTGCCTGTAGTCAAGCTGAAAATGGATTGATTGATTGATTAATTAATGATGATTGACTGAGGGTGGAAAAGATCATGATAAGAACAATGCACATCCAAAGGATTGGGAAGGATACATCCCATCATGATGATTTGATGAAAAGTGTGTTCAATAAATTATCAGCTAATTTGGATCAAGATGATGATTTGATTTAGGATTATGTGCTAGAATGCATGATTGGATTGCAAGGATTAGTATTGATTACACTTGATTGGATTGATTTTGGATTTTTTGATTATAGGGATTTTTGGATGAATAAATTATATAGAAGGGGATTGGTAGATAAATGGATTGAAGTAGATAGGAAGGAAGAATAAATGTATTGGATTGGATGTGATGGGAGGAAGATAAGAGGAATAAATAGAATGGAATTAGAGGATAAGATGTGTGAATAGGATACATAGATTGAATGGATAGGATTGGAGGAAGGTAAGAGGAATTATAGAGAATGGAAGTGGAAGATAAAATTATGGGAGGATAAGATGGAAGGAAGATGAAATAAAATGACTAGGATACGAAGGAAGATAAGAGGAATTAGATAGAATGAAAGATGAATGTAATAGGAAGGAAGATAATAGGATATTGATAGAATGGAAGATGAATGGATTGGATTAGAAGATAAAGGGATTGGGTGGAATAAAATGGAAATATGAATGGATTGGATTAGAAGAGAAATAGAGTGGATAGAATAGAATTGGATTAGAAGAGAAATAGAGTGGATAGAATAGGATTAGATTAGATTATAAATGAATTTTATAGGATAGCATTGGATTGAAAGATAAATAGTTTGGATAGATTGGAATATGAATGGATTGGATTAGAAGATAAATGAGTTACGTAGAATAGGATTATAAGATAGATGAAGGGTAAGGGTATGTGCAGGATCATGGTATGCCAAAAAGTGGCAATGTGAAAAAGAAATCCTGATTGGTAGACTGTTGAAAAATATCTATAAATTTCAAATGGTATAACATTTTTTAAATCTGAAACATGTGTCACATTCTATGCTTCACCTACTATAATAAAAAAATAAAAAAAATTCAATTTGATTAAGTTTAGACTAAGCTAAGGTGGTCAGACACAAGAATTTTTATATTCTGGAAAAGTTGTAGAAGAAAAATCATAATTAATTATTTACTTGGAAAAAAATTACAAAAAAATATGTGTCACATCTGTACATGAGTCTGCTACTTATATATAGAATCTAGTTAAAAAAAATTATGATTTGATTGTGTTTAAGGTGGCCAGACATACACCTACTTCTTATCTTTTTAGTCCTGATTGATAGACTGATTGAAAAATAGATATAACTTTCAAACAATATAAAAATTTTGAAATCCTAAACATGATTCACATTCTATGCTTTTCCTACTACAATAAAAAATTAAAAAGTTTTCAATTTGATGAAGTTTAGACTAAGTTAAGGTGGTCAGACATGGAATTTTTTATATTTAGCAAAATTTGTAGTAGAAAAATCATAATTAATTATTTACATAAAAAAAAATTACAAAAAAATATGCATCACATCCAGACAAGAGTCTAGTACTTATATCTATAATCTTGTAAAAAAATATTATCATTTTATTGTGTTTAAGGTGGTTAGACATACACCTACTTCTTATCTTTTTTCTGAAATTTTCATACTACTGCATATAAATTTGAAATTTCAGCGTATAGATTTTTTTTTTTAAAATAATGGCTTGTAGAAAAGAAACTAAATTCAATTTTCAACAGATTCTCTTCTTACACATTTTTTTATATAATATTGATAACTTGTTCAAATTTTTATGTCAACTTTCCTAAATCTGATTTTCTAAATTTTCATTGCCACTTAAGGGCCTGGTTTGGCATACCATGATCCTGCACATACCCATAAAATAGATTGGGACCAATGAAAAGAGAGCCAAAAAGTGTATGATGAAAAACTACCTGTGGGAAGAAAGCTCAGACATGAAAAAGTTAGACAAATAAATCAATTCAGTCTAATGTAACAGTTCATAAACTTGTAACTACACAAAGCTTTCAACATAACATCCAATGAGCCAACCAAGTGCACCTAGGACTTGTTAATTTTCTCTTAGAGAGGAATGTGGGTGTGATCTCCCAACACAAGATATAACTCTCACTTTTATTGCTTGCTTTCTATTGATTAAAATCTAGAATACAAACTAATGGATGTGATGAAGAGCCCAAGAACAAGTATGATGAACTTGTCTCAAGCCTTCACCAAATGATGAAGATGAAAATGAAAAAAACTGAACTAGAATGATATGCAAGATCAAATGAAACTAATATTCATTTCCATTTACCTAGCATGTGATTTCTAGACTCAACAATGAACTAAGATTGACAAGCATGAAAATAAACTATGAAATCCTAGAGAAATACTAATATGATAACAATTCATAAAATGAAAGATGATTTTCAAGGAGTGAGGCCTCCCATTTATATATTTTTGGAGGGATTGGATGAGGTGAATCTTATGTGGCATCCACTTAGATTCCACATGGGATAAAGGAGTGGTCATGGAAAAGGGAATGTTTCTCACACATGTTTGAGAAACTCTTGAAAATGATGGCTCAATGACAAGTGTAAGAGGGTGGGTGACCCAAAGTGATTCATATGTTGAGAAACTTCCAAAGAGGAAAGGGGAGACAAGATGTAAGAGAAATGACTTGGGCCATTTTAGGCAAAGGAAATTCACAACTCCAATAGGAGGGGTGGTCACATATGTCTGAGAACTATTAAGAGGTTAGTTGTTTTAGGAATTATAAAATTAGTCTAATTAATATAAGATTAATTAGAGGAGTAGGCTTATGGCGGGGATAATGATAGGTATAGATTAGGAATCTAGGCTAGATTTAGGATTTAATTAGATTATGGATTTTAATTAAATAAGATTTAATTACATAGGGGATTGGGATAGGCTTAGCATTTAATCCAAATATGATTTAATTAAATCATGGGTTAAGGGGATTTGGAGGAAATGATTATTTAAATATGAGGGGTAAAGGGGTCACATGTATTTAATATAATTAGATACATTAAGTGAGATGTATTTAAATAAAATTTAAATACTTTAGAAAGAAGAGGATAATGAACCCATTTAATTTAGTATATCTAATTAAATAGGTAGATGAAAGGGATTAATATAATTAATTAAAATCAATTTTATGGCTAAGGGTGTTAATTAAATATAATTTAATTAACTAGAAGGTGATATTAATCAAATAAGATTAAATTAATAAGGCTATAGGATGATTTTAGACGTCTACATATGCCCCTTGGGCTTAATTACGAGGTTTTGCCCTATTATCCCTAAATGTCCCTGAACACCATTTAGGGTCCAATTTTGAATCTACATTGGGCTTATCATTTTTCCCTTATTACAAACAAGACCCATGTGGTCTGATGCTTCTCCACTATCCCTGATTATAGATGATTACAATTAGCCACTTACGACTAAGCCTTGGTGCTCCTTCACCATTTATCTCAAAATTTTATAGTAAACAATTGTTCCATGAACCTATGGTCATGAGAGAAATCACTACATAAGGTTTGGAAAGTTTTAACATGGGTCACAAGATCACCCTTACTATTATAAATCTCAAGATGAGGAATCTCAATAAATTGTAGCATAATAGGATGGATAATATCCAAAGACAAAGGACTAGAATTATCATAAGTAGGAATGTTGAACTTGGATTGAGTCATGGAAGAAATGTTTTGTTGCAAAAAAGACACTGTTTGTGCCAGGATATTAATGGTAGAAATGGTAGAAAGGATGGTAGGAGGAGAAACATAAGAAATGCTAGGAGCATTTTTGGAAATTGAAGCAATGGTGGGATATGAAAAATTGAACACTACGACAAGTGGGCATGGAAGAAGGAAATAAAACACATGAAACACTTAAAGGGATAAAATGAATAAGAGGATTAGGGAGACTCACATGTTTAGGATTGGAGATTTGAATTGAAGTTATTTTGATAGGTGGAGCATAAGTGGACACACTAGGAATGGAAGTAGAGATAGACAAAGATGTCTCAACACTTGTAGTAGGCTGAGTAAAGCCTAATTCTTTAGCACAATACCTAATGGGTTTGATATTGGTATCAATAAGGTGAGAAATGGTATGCAAGGGGTTAAACCATGGTCATGATTGTGAATAAGTTTCCCTAAGATATCTACAATAGAAAGAACTTTAGGATTATTATTTCCTTGATCTAACCCATGTTGAAACTTATCAAATACATGGGAATGTTTTTGGACTTAATCAAGAGGAACCCTTAATGCTTATTATTCATCATGTGAAGAATGCTAATATTTATTCTCCATGAATGGATTGGGATAACTAAGATGCATGTCAGTCTCATCAAGACTCATACGAAAGGAGGGTTCAGGATTAAAGGAACCCATAAATCTATGGTTTTTTTCTAATTGAAATACTATAGGTTAGAATATTATTAATGAAGATTATGAATAAGGGAATTAAAGGAGAGAGAAATGGAATGCAATTTGAAAGAAAAATGCAATCCACACAAATTTAACTATCAAATTTAAGCATGTAAATATGATGTAATATAAATTTTGACTAAGAAAATGCATACAAATAAAGATATGATATAACTATAATGCATATAAGAGATATATAGATGAAAATAAGGGGAATGTAAAACCATAATAAAAATGGAAGTGAGCTAAGTCAGGCTCACTAAAATGTATCATACATGAAATGTTGAGAAATTCTATGTAGGAAGAACACTCATGAAATTAAATGGATAAGAGGGATCCTATGATACATTAGGAACACCCCCAAAGGTGCACCTTAAAACCCAAATTAGATTAGAAAATCCCAAAATGATGAAGGTATGCTAATGTTAGAGATAGATTTGAAGATTGATTATGGAGATGGATTCCTTTAATGTGAAGATGTATATGATATGCAAATCTATGAAAGAAATGCAAACTATAATAAAGGAAATGACAAATCACAAGGTATGATATTAGAACTGATGCATAAAAGGAAATGTAATATTAAAAGAAGAAGAATAATGAACTCACCTTGAAGCTATGAGAGGAGGAAAAAAATTCAAATATGGAATTGGCTATCACAGAACAACCATAATTTGAAATGGTTCTTGATCTGGCACTTTGAGACCTATAAATCCCAACTGTAAAATTGATGGATCCAAAGGAATATGTAAAACAATTCCAACCTTTTCCAATAAATTTAACCTAGCCCTAGAGGCTCAAAAAATGATGGAGTTTGTGAAGGATTTGTCATTTGTTGTGAAACTCCCAAAATCTGGATCCAAAAATTTGAAAACCTATTCCTGCAAACAAGAAGAAGGGGAAAAGGTTTTGGAAAGGGGAGGTTTTGGAAAGGGGATTTCCTTGGTCAAGCCCCTTTATATGAATCAACCTTAAAATTAAATAGAAATTTCATAACAAAAGTAATATAAACAAGATAAACGTTAGTTTTACCTTGCATGAAAAACCCTCATGGATGGATGTAGAAATAAATCAAATCCATGAAGATGCTTGAAATGAATTTTTGGAATGTGTTGTAGATTCAAGGATCTTTTCACAAATGTATAGATCTACACTTTCCAAATCCTAAATCTTCAATGAGTTTATGCTTGAAATCTTGAATGGAGAAGATGAATGGATTTTCTATATTTCTTGATAATTCTTCTACTTGGCCACTATGGGAGAGAAATTTGCATCAATGAGATAAGATTTATTTTTCTTGAATGGAAGAAGACTTGGAGAATTAGAGATCTTGAAAAGGATGCTTGCCTTTAAATCTTGAATCCAAATCCTCAATTGCACAACTTTAATTCTTGATTTCTTGCACTTGATTAATTAATTGTTTGTATATCATATGGCTTGTTTGCATAAAGAATGGATGTCAAAATGAGAGGAGAGAGCCCCCTTATATAATCATTTTAGAATTCAATATTTTCGGGTTATCCAGAAGTAAAGATAAAGAAGGAAAACCTCTGCATTGGTTCCAAAGTCCACTTAATCACAATTCCCTAAGAGAAGGTCAAATTGGGTTGACCTTTTCTAGGACAATGCCGACATAGATCAACCTAGTCCTAGCATTTCTAGATTAAGGGAAGATCTAGGTCTTGAGAAGTGTGAAAGGTTTTGAGAAAAGAAAATGAAAGATGTGGGAAATCAAGCATAATGAAATTCAGATCTTGAAATCAATAAAATGGGGTATAATAGGTCCTAAAGACATCCAATAATTGGTGCTAACTTTTTAGAATAGTGCAATTGGTTTGAATCATAGTTTTGAGCAATAGATTGATATCTAGAATGGACATTTATGTGCTACACTTGGATAATAACATATTGGCTATTGAATGCAATTATAATGTTGATATGGTGAAAGAGACCATGTTGTTGATAGCAAGGAAATATATGAAGATGGAAATCTAAAAGGGCATTTCTAAACTAATCAATAATAAAGAGATACGTATTTTATGTTTGTACCTTTGAATAATGATCATGAATAATTCATGTAATAATATTGGCAATAATAAATCATGTATACTTATAGTATTGTCTTGTATATTTCTCTTTAGGGTAGTTTGATTCTATGAACTATTATTAATCTCTCTAAAATACAAGATGGATCAAGGAGATGATGACATGTAACTGATTGAATGTTTGAAGATGTTAAGCTGATGATCATGCAAGGCATTAAATCAGTTAATGTATTGTATTTTCATTGATGTCAACTTGATATAATTTGTATGGTCATGGAAATACTGCCAAAGACTTCAAAGAACTAATGAATCAAGGCTATGCTATCAATAATGCATACAAGTCAAGTTATCACTAAGTGAATGCATACACCGATGGAGTGCACACTGACAGATAGAGTAAAAGAGTAGAGTCATAGTGTTACTCGATGAGCCAATGCTCAGCCTTACAAACGAGTAGAGTTATAGTGTCTCCTGACAAGAAAAGCACAGAGTAACTTGAAAAAAAGAATTTCAGTGTTGCCCGACGGAAAAGACAAGGATGGAGATCCCGATGACAACTAAAGTCACACTGACAAAACAATTAGTTATCACAGATGACTAACTGAAGTGTTGACCTACAAAACAAAGATTTCAAAAAATGACAAAATGCTTAGCTATCAAGAAGCTAAATATAGAATTAACACATACTTATCATTGTTTTAATCAACCAGATAAAGCTAGAGATAAGTAATTGATTTAAAGCTGATTTGTCCAATTGGCAAGAAGATCTCTTTGAGATAAAACATAACTTTTCTTTAAATCTATTGGCGAGAATTGTGGATCACGCCAAGAATCAAGAAAGCCAAATCATGTCTATATAGAGACAACCCTAATTCATTACAAATAGGGAATGAGGGGAGAACAAGAGAATAGAGAAAAAATGTTAAAGAGAATCTGAAGGAGAAGAAAGTCCTCTTTCAGTCCTGATCAACAAGCTAAAGAAAGAACTAGATTCTGCAGACACCGACGAATAGTGACACAACATCACAGAGAAGAATAATCTGGACCAAAGGTATAAGTAATTATATTGATTAGAGAGGTAATGGACTTACAATAGATATGAAAATCTACAATTGAGTTGTATGTATGAACAAATCATTAGTGTTTCAGTTTAACCATTGAAGCATCAAGTCTCTTAACCGAGCAGGACTTAAAAGTCTTTTACAATTGAGATACATCACAAGGAGTATCAAAAGGTTTGATCATAAAACTAGCATTGGATATGCCCGATACCTATTGACAGGCCAAGTGAGTGTTTAATCAAGGATGGTAGCATTAGATGTTAGATACTAGGTGACAAAATATTTTTAAATCCTCTAATAAGGTCACACCTAAAAGTGTGTTTGTAACCTTTAACAGGGTTGGCTCTTAATATGGCTCACTTCAGAAGAGTAAAATTTGGGGTACCGGTCCCAGTGGTTTTTTCCCTTAACTGGGTTTCCACGTTAAAATCTATGTGTTATGTGTTTAATGTTTCATTACTTTACTATTTTACATTTCACATATGCAATTCTGGATTGATCGATATACTCTACATATTTGCTATGTTTTGGTAAATAGTTAACTTCTTATTGGTAATCATACAAAAGAGAGATTTACAAAATAATTTGACAAGAAGTGAATTGATAAAAATATTTCAAGGTATTAATCTTGTAGGATAGAACATAACTAGAGACATAGTTTGTGGTTATAAGTTTTAAGGGTTGATTTAAGGATTAATTTTTGAGGCCACTGATTCACNCCCCCCCCCCCCCCCCCCCCCCTCAGTTATTACTAACAATTGGTATTAGAGCTTGTGTGATTAGACGGAAGGTTTCAAGACCTAAGATAAAGATTAAAAGATGAACAGACGAGATGTGCCAAAGCTGAACAAAGATAATTTTGTATCATGGCAGAGAAGAATAAGACTCCACTTATCAGGTACTGGAAATGATGTTACTCAATACTTAGATACTTAATATGTGTTACCCATAGGAGAACTAATAGTTGAACAATTGAGAGAGAGAAGAATGAGCACAACTCCATGATGATAGAGCTTGTTTCCTCACTCTCCAATGCTAAATTTGAACATGTCAAAACCTACAAGACTATAAAGCAGATGTGGGACAAATTGATGCTTGTACATGGTGGTGACAAAAGTGTTTTGAGAGCCAAGGCAGAAAGCCTTAGAGGAAAGTTTGATGATCTAAAAATGAAAGAAGGTGAAAACATCACACAGTACAACACAAGAATCAAAGAAGTAGTCAATGCTATCCGAGGAGTTGGAGGTGTACTAGAAGAAGATACAGTGGTAAGTAAAATTCTAAGAACCTTACTGCCTACTTATGCTATTAGACTGATTTCATTTGAGATGAATAACTTTGATAATAGTGTCTTACCAAACATAGAGTTTGCATTCAAACCTTCTATGAGAATAAGTAAATCAAGTCATAAACACACTATAAGAAAAGATAGTGATAGTGAAAGTGAAGAAGAAGATCTTGATGAAATTGAAGCACTTATGGATAGAAGAATGTAGAGAGGCAAAGGTAAATA
>MU227830.1:2091206-2121088 GCA_018584345.1 Thuja plicata | reverse complement strand
TAAATCAAGTCATAAACACACTATAAGAAAAGATAGTGATAGTGAAAGTGAAGAAGAAGATCTTGATGAAATTGAAGCACTTATGGATAGAAGAATGTAGAGAGGCAAAGGTAAATACAAAGGTAAAGTACCACTTGTTTTTTTAATTGTAAAGAGAATGGACACTTTGTTGCAAGATGTCCCAACAGAACAAAAGATGATAGAAGTAATGACAGATCAATTGAAAATAAGTCTCACAGAGGTGATTGCAGAAGATACCAAAAATCAGAAAGAAGAGATTCCCGAGACTACAAGGACAAAGGAAATAAGGCTAGTTACCTAGAAAAATGTAAAGATGATGATACTGACACCGAATCTAATGAAAACATCGAGATGGTGTTTGTGGCAGTAAAAGATGATTCAGATGATGATGAAGAAAGGTATGTAGAAACAACACTCATATCTAAAGTTAGTAAAAATGATGTCTAGATCATAGATATTGGCTTCACTCACCATATGACCAGTGACAAGAAAAAGTTTGAGACATTTGAATACTATAAAGTTGGTTCAGTAAGAATGGGTAATGACACACCTTGTCTAGTTGAAGGTAGAGGAACTATAATGTTGAATAACCAGATAAAATGTGAAAATTCTTATTGGGTAAATGGATTGAATTATAATCTATTGAGTGTTTCTCAGTTGAATAATTCAGGTCATAGAGTAGCATTTGAAAATAAGAAGGCAAAGATATTCAATAAATCAGGAAATCTGATTGGTACTGGTGAGTAGACAAAAAGTAACTTATTCTATCTGAATGATACTGACACCACTTGTTTGATTTCTACAAACGAAGACATATGGTTGTGTCACAAATGATTGTGTTGTGTGAACTTTGACAACATGATAAAGATTAGAAAAAAGAGAAATGTCAAAGGCTTACCAATGATGACCAAGCTCGACAACATCATGTGTAAGAATTGTCAAAAAGGTAAAATGACAAAGCCTAGTTTCAAAAGCAAAACCCATACATCTGATGTCATTCTAGAATTAGTCCATACTGATTTATGTGGACCTATGAGGACAAAGAATTATTATGGAGATAGATATTTTATTCTCTTTGTTGATAATTACTCTAGAATGATGACAGTTATGTTTCTAAAAGATAAATCGGAAGCATTTAAGATGTTTATATGGTATAAGGAAATGGTTGAGAAATAAAGTGGTAAGGAGTTAAAATGCTTAAGATCAGAAAGAGGAGGGGAATTTATTTTAGATGAATTCACTAACTTTTGTAATGAGCATGGAATCAAAAGATAGGTCTCTACACCAAGAACACCACAGCAAAATGGAATTGCTGAAAGAATGAACAAATCCATAGTTTATTGTACAAGGACACTAATGATAGAGAAAGGCATCACCCAAATCTTCTGGATAGAAGTTGTCAGTACTGTTGTTTACACATTGAACATAGTACAATTGAAGAACGACACCAAAAAGACAACTTATGAGCTTTCGTATGGATACACACATAATGTAAGTTATTTCAAAAATTTTAGTAGTCAATGTTATATCTTAAAACATGATAGAAATGGAAAAATTGACTCCAAGAGTGATGAAGGAATCTTTCTAGGGTATTCTACCAAGAGAAAGGCTTATAAATGTCTAAATAAGGCCTCTAACAAAATTGTTGAAAGTGCAAATGTAAAAATAGATGAATTTGCAGATAAGAATGAAAATGAAAGCACTAAAGAACTAGAGGAATACAATAGGTTTTCTTACAATGAGGAACCTGACACTCTACCTGACCAAAAATGTAGAGCTCCTGAGCAAAAGATCATTGCACCCGAGCATGAGGCTGCAAATGTCGATGATCAAAATATTGCTCAAGATGATGTACAAAGTGATGGAGAACAGAATGAAGAAAAAAATGATGATCAAGCTAATAGACAAAGAGTTGAACCTATAGTTGCAAGATATGTTAGAAGGAAACATCCACAGAACCATATCATAGGAGATAAAAAGGCTGGTATGAAAACCAGAAGTAAGTCTCTAAATACAGATGTCTTTTTTGTGATTATGAGCCCAAATCTATCAATGCTGCACTAGATAACAATGAATGGATAAGTGATATGAATGAAGAGATTGAGAAGATAGAGAAAAAAAGATATGGATACTTGTACCAAGACCAGATGACAAGAATCTCATTGGTACAAAATGGATATTCAGGAATAAGCTGAATGAGAATGGAGAAGTCACCAGAAATAAAGCAAGAATAGTATGCAAGGGGTATGCACAAGAAGAAGGAATTGACTATGGAGGGACCTTTGCACCCATTTCTAAGCTAGAAGGAGTGAGAATCATACTTTCTTATGCTGCACATAAAGGCTTGAAGGTATACCAAATGGATGTCAAGTCTGCATTCCTAAATGGAATACTTGAGGAAGAGGTATATATTAAGCAACCATAAGGGTTTGTTGATCCAGACAAGAGGAACATGGTATATAGGATACACAAAGCCTTGTATAGATTGAAACAAGAACCATGAGCCTGGTATGAAAGACTTCATTCCTATCTTATAAGTATTGGATTTGTAAGGACTAGTGAAAACAGTAATATTTATTTGAAGAAAGATATTGATGCTAACATTTTGATTCCTAAAATATTTGTTGATGACATCATATTTGGAGAAAATGATATGCCATGCAAATAATTTGCAAATTAAATGAGCAAAGAGTTTGAGATGTCTATGTTTGGAGAGATCAAGTTCTTTCTTGGTCTATAGATCATGCAACAAGATGCAGGTATTTTCATTACACAATCCAAGTACATCAAATAAGTACTGAAAATATTCAAGATGGAAGAATCCAAACTAGTTGGAACACCCATGACAACTAGATGTAAGCTGACAAAGGAGGAAAAGTCATCAGAGGTAAATCAGACTTTGTACAAATCAATGATTGGAAAACTCATGTATGTTGTACACACTAGACCAGATATTGCACATGCAGTAGGAATAGTTGCTAGATTTTCAGCTAATCCTAGAGAATCACATATGAATGCTGTGAAAAGAATCCTAAGATATATGAACAATATCGAGGAATATGGCTTTTGGTATAGAAGAGAAGGAAAATTTGAACTTAAGGTCTTTACCGAAGCTGATTGGGCTAGAAATATTGATGAAGGGAAGAGAACAACTAGAGGAGCATTCTTTATGGGTGACAGACTTGTCACATGGATCAGCAAGAAGCAAGGATGCATCTCTCAGTCTACTATAGAAGAAAAGTATGTTGCTGCTGCTGAAAATTGCTCAAATATTGCATGGATCAAACAGTTACTGGAAGGTATGCATATGAAAATTGTAGAACCAGTAATTATCTACTGTGATAATACAAGTGCAATAAACATTTCCAAGAATCTAGTCATGCATGCTAAAACAAAGCATATTTTCATCAAGTATCATTATTTGAGACAACAAGTTCAGGAAAAGGAGGTGGTACTTGAGTAAGTGAAATCAAAGGAACAATTGGCCGATATCTTCACTAAGCCACTGCCCAAGGATGCATTTCAGTACTTGAGAATGAGACTAGGGGTCCGAACCTTGTCTAATGGTCAGTAAGATGACAAGAAGGCTGCGTCAGCCTACATATTATCAGAATATCATTCATGTTGATGCAAGCAGAGAGATGAACTTCAAAGATACATCTATACACAACAAGGTATTTATCTACTCCGAGCACCAGAGTTATTACTGATGGATTGGGAAATTCAAGGAATATATTATGGATAAAAAGGATCTAATAAAGGGATCGAAGACAGAAAGAAAGTTGCAAGAATCAAATCAAAGCTATTAGAGCTTATTGAAAGCCAGACATTTGTAATAGTTACATTAGGAAAGCTTGATGAAACTGTATATTTCATATTGTATTAGTAATAGTATAGTATGTTAATATAGTATGTTGCCATCAATACCAAAGGGAGAGATTAATGACATGTAACTGATTGAATGTTTGAAGATGTTAAGTTGATGATCATGCAAGGCATTAAATCAGTTAATGTATTGTATTGTCATTGATGTCAACTTGATATAATCTGTATGGTCATGGAAATACTGCCAAAGACTTCAAAGAACTGATGAATCAAGGCTATGCTATCAGTAATGCATACAAGTCAAGTTATCACTAAGTGACTGCATACACTGACGGAGTGCACATCGACGGACAGAGTAAAAGAACAGAGACATAATGTTACCTGATGAGCCAATGCTCAGCCTTACCGACAAGCAGAGTTACAATGTTTCCCGATGAGAAAAGCATAGAGTAACCCGATGAAAATAATTTTAGTGTTGCCTAATGGAAAAGAAAAGGATGGAGATCCCAATGAAAACTAAAGTCACACCAATGGAATAGTCAGTTATCACCAATGACTAATTGAAGTGTTGAACAACAGAACAGAGAGTTCAGAAAATGACAAAATGCTTAGCTGTCAAGAAGCTAAAGATAGAATTAACATATACTTATCATTGTTTTAATCATCCAGATAAAGCGAGAGATAAGTGATTGATTTATATCTGATTTATCCAGTTGGAAAGAAGATCTCTTTGAGATAAAATAGGATTTTACTTTAAATCTATTGGCGATAATTGTGGATCATGCCAAGAATCAAGAAAGCCAAATCATGTCTATATAGAAACAAACCCAATTCATTATGAATGGGGAATGTGGGGAGAACAAGGGAATAGAGGAAAGATGTTAAAGAGAATTTGAAGGAGAAGAAAGTATTATTTCAGTCCTGATCAACAAGCTAAAGAAAGAGCTAGATTCTACAGACACCGACAAACAGTGAGACAACATCACAGAGAAGAACAGTGTGGAGAAAAGGTATAAGTGATTATATTTATCAGAGAGGTAATCAACTTACAATAGATTTGAAAATCTGCAATTGAGTTATATGTATGAATAGATCATTAGTGTATCAGTTTAACCATTGAAGCATCAAGTCTCTTAACCGAGAAGGACTTAAAATTCTTTTACAATTGAGATACATCCCAAGGAGTATCAAAAGGTTTGATCATAAAAGTAGCATTGGATATGCCTGATACCTACTGATAGGCCAAGTGAGTGTTTGATCAAGGATGGTAGCATTAGATGCCAGATACTAGGTGACAAACTATTTTTAAATCCTCTAACAAGGTCACACCTAACAGTGTGTTTGTAACCTTTAAGATAGTTGTCTCTTAACAGGAAAATTTGGGGTATCGGTCCCAGTGGTTTTTTCCCTTAACAAGGTTTGCATGTTAAAATACATGTGTTATGTGTTTAATGTTTCATTACTTTACTATTTTACATTTCACATATGCAATTCTGGATTGATTGGTATACTCTCCATATTTACTGTGTTTCGGTAAATAGTTAACTGCTTACTAGTAATCTTATAGAAGAGAGATTTACAAAGCAATTTGAAAAGTAGTAAATTGATAAAAGTATTTCAAGGCATTCATCTTGTAGGACAGAAGATAACTAGAGACATAATTTATGGTTATAAGTTTTAAGGGTTGATTTAAGGATTAATTTTTGAGGCCACTTATTCACCCCCCCTCTCAGATATTACTAACAGGAGAAAAAGGATGATGGATTAATTATAAAAAATTGCATAAGGAATTCAAAGGAGGAATAGGTTAAGACATCTAGTGATGAATTTATTCTAGGTGGAACACTGAACATACATGAAGACTTAAATTGCATTCATGAATCTAAGTGATGACACATAACAAGTTTGGGTCACCCTTGGATGGAGACTTTGCATGAGGAAGGAAATTTAGAAAGATCAAGAAACTAAACAACGAAGAACCTATCATTACTATGAGCTACTTATAAGCGAAGGAAATGACATTTAGAGGGAGTTAAATTTTGAGAATTCAAGGTAGTAGTTGAGAGCATTAAAAGGTTCTTAGATTAGTCAATAGAACTTCCAAATAGTTTCTTTGCAATCTCTAAGGCAGAGATCAACAAAGATTTTTGTGAAGATGACAACTAAGTTGGTTGCATTGTTGCAAGGCTAGGTTCTAAAGTTCTTGGAAAGACTCTTCAGCTATATAGAACAAAATTGCACAATCATTCTAGATTTGAAATTGATAGCTCCACAAGATTATTTAGAATAGGGTGATTTTGGGTGAGGTTAAGGAGGACATTCCTAGACTCTAGCATGTCAGAATTTCCAAAGGTGTGTGTTGTAAATCATTCCTCTAAGGAAAGAATTGTAGGAAATCTTGGAAAAGGAGTTGACGAGGTTGATGCCAGTGATTAGAGCTTCAAAGGGAGTCACATAATCATGAAGATTTATTGTAACATATATTTCTTTGTGATAGATAAATATGTGGTGAAATCCCTTGGAGTGTATATTTCTCTGAGACAGATAAATATGAGGTGAAATCCCTTGTAGTGTATATTTCTCTAAGATGGAGAAATATGATATGAAAGCCCTTGAGATTTGTTTCTCTTTCCACTCATGTGAGTAATCATGGTGGACATCATGTTGAAATCATGTTCCATGATGACATCTTATGTATATGTTTCTTTCGAAACATGGGAGTAGCCATGGTTGACATCATTTTGAGTGATTCCATGATAAAAATCTATTCCAAAAATGGGTGTAGTCATTGTGGATGTCATGTTGAGTAAATCCACGACCTTATAACATTGAGAGATTCTGTGATAAAAATATCTTCCACAAACGGGTGTAGCCATTGTGGGTGTCATGTTGAGTCAATCCACGACATTATCACGTTGAGATATTTTGTGAGAAACTCCCTTTCACAAATTGGTGTAGCCATTGACGGTGTTATATTGAGAGAATCCATGACAAGAACATCTGGAAAGATATCTCCCTAGATAAGAGGGACTATTGATGTTATAGCATTAGGAACTATCTTTTTTCCTAAATTTTAAATATATATATATATATAATCTACTTTTATAAAAGACATTAAAGGGTCCTCAATTTGAAAATACAAGACATTGAAGAGTCAAGTAAACAAAGGGTATTCACTTCATAATAGAAAGAAAATGAAGGGTCAATTCCCTACCCTTCAACAAAGGGTCTTCACTTTATAATGGAAAGAAAATGAAGGATCAATGTCCTACCCTTTCATTGTCTTTGTTGAGTGTTGTATCAAATGAATACTTTATTTAATGTCTGCAGAGCATAGGAATTACGATGATCATTGCTTCAGTTTTGGCCTAATTTTTGGCATTGTAAAGAAATCTTATGCTCTTTCATTAATATAAGTGATGTATTTGTGACTAGGTTTTTCTCCCTCAAGTTGGAGGGTTTTTTTCCCAAGATAACTTGTTATGTCTTTTGTTCATTTAATTTGTTTTTTTTTAAATCTTCAATTCGGATATGAATCTTCAAAATTAGTAATAGCTACACAAATATGATCTTTCATTTGATTAATGGTGCTCTTTGATTACACTCTAATCAATCAAAATAATGTAGAGCAATTCCTTTAGATACATGTACTAACAACACTTTTTTTTGGTGTGTCTACCAATGTCTAACAATTACACCTCATCTCCAATGAGATTTGAATCTTGATGACAACATGCCAATACAGATAAAAGAACCAAATTATTGACTAAAACTATATATATTTGAATTATAAACATAACAAGTGCCACGTCGTGGCCAATACTTGCCATTATTAATTATAATTTTAATTATATATTTAAATTTATTTATACTTTTATTATGAGTATTATATATATATTCATTTATAGCTATTTAATAAAAATCCAAATTATTATAAATGAAAAATTACATAAGAAGCTTTGTATAAAATCTTTAAAATAATATTTAATAAGTTATGTTTGTATATATTATAGTTTCATTTCTATAGGCCTATTCAAGGGCCTTGTAGGGCTAATCATATTCTTTGTGGGGAACAAGGAGTTAAATGGGCTCCACCCCCTTTGGGATGGATCAAAATCAACTTCAATGGGGCTTCCAAAGGGAATCCAGGCCCCTCAGGGGCTAGCTATGTGACTAGGAACGAGTTTGGGGAAATCTTGGCTTTAGGAGCTATGTGATTAGCGATGGAGCCAATAATGCTCTTGAATGTCAGGTGACAATTGGTGTTTTTTAGTTGGCTAAGAATCTAGGTATTCAGTGCCTGGTCTTGGAAGGGGACTCTATGCTAGTGATCAAAGGAATCAAGAAGGGAGAAATTGATGTGTGGCATTTGAATCAATACATTAGTTGCATTAGGGTCATCCTCAAGTATATCCTAGAGGTACAAATCATTCATGTTTTTTGAGACGCCAATGAGATGATAGATAAATTATCTAACATAGGTGTAAGGAGACCTATTGAAGACAAAACCAAACTTTTGGAGGACTATCAAAACATTGAATGACATGAGATTAATTGATCTGTTGGCACATGATCAGGACAACTGCAAATCTAAGAGGAATTATGTGTTTGGAGGCAGAGATTAGGATTTGGAAATGATTGTTTTGAGTTTTGTGTCTTTCCCATTTTCAAGGCTGCCTTTTTTGAGAGGTGGTAATGTTGGCCGAGGATGGTGTGAAGTGGCAAGTGGCACATTGGCCTTGGTAAGGGAGTAAGGTGAAAGATGTTAGGGTTGGATTGGGATGTACGAAGGAAGGTTTGATTGGTCATGTTTTGCATGCCTTTCACTTTGAGGAGTGTGGCAGATTCCATTTGAGATGAAGGTGACTACTAGATGTATGGTGTAATTTCCTTATTAATGGCTTCGTGGGATGCAAAAACTAAGGAAATACCCATTCTTGATAAAGGCTTGTGGGTTGAGGAAGTCATTCGAAGCTCCTGCAAGGTAAGGTTTGCAAGAGAGCGGTGGCTTTGTGGTAAGTGTGGGGATTGGTGTTGAGTCGTCGAGTGTCGTGGGTGGTGAAGGTTGAGTCATGGAGGCCAAATTCTCTCTGGGTTCCCCGAATCAACTTCTAGCCTTTCAGGATTCTATCTCTGTCCATAGACTCAAAAACATCTTCGGCTTTGATGATTCTGAGTTTTGGGAGGCAATTTCCACCTTGCTAGGTGATGAATTTCTAAGTAGAGAAGTGCGTCTGCACACAAATATCGATATTTCTTCCCTTTTTGTGGCGTTGGGTTTTCTGGTGGGTAATACGAGGGAATATATATTCAGGGTGACAAAGAAGTGTCTCGTGCCGAAATGGTCTGAAGACCTAGAGGGGATTCTGGAGTGAGCGAAAATCAGGGTGGGTCTCCATATGTTGGGCGGCCCATGGCGTATGATTGGCAATATCTCAGGGGATGTTAAGCCCCAGGTCATATGGAGTTCTACTCCGTCAATGGAAGCATGACTACCTGAAGTACGACGGGGATGGGTGATGGTTCTAGATTTTATGGACAAAATGGAGGAACAGAAAGGGGTGTGTGGTGCTGGTGGCTAGAGATGATAAAAGACCACTCCATTAAAGTCCACAACAATGGTGGGTGAGTCAGGATGGCCAATGTCTTGACACTAGCTGAATAATATATAATATATATTTAAAATTGTAATATATTTATTATATATTTAAAATAGTAATATATATATATATAGTAAAGATTATAGAATATATATTATAATATTGTTCAAATATATTATAATTTAATTTAATTTATAGTAATAAAATATAAAATATATATCTCATAAAAATATACTAAATTTTAATTAAAAATAATTTCATTCTTGAAAATAAATTAAATGATATATGAATTATACATTACAAAACTATGGCTAAAATAAAAACAAAACAAAAATAATATAAAATATATAAAATAGCTAAATAAATATATAAAATTTAGAAAACTTCAAATTACAAAAAAATAGCTACTTATGATTAGTGCAAAACAATAAACTAATTGTGGACAGATGAATGCAATCGTATATTGCTACGACAAGTACAACAAGTGCCACGTAGTGGCTTTGTAGTTGCCTTGTAGTTAATTATAGTTTGTACAAGCGTGGAATATTATAACAATTAACATGCCATGCACAAATGTCGGGCATGAAGCCCTTAAAAATTGCTTGAAAAATTGGAGAGATATAGTGCTTCCGTAAAATCCGTGTATAAGACCCCAATTTTTCTAGCCAATGGGATAGCGCTAAATTAATTTTCTTAATTTATAAATGTAGGAAATATGCATCTATGTTATAGAAAATATTAATTGTATAATAGGGTTGAAAAATAATTGATTTTGATTGGTAGAAATAAGAGTTTTTAATCACTAGTCAGTGAAAACTCATTGCAATAGTACAATACCTAACGACAAGTAGTAGTAATAATAACAACAAGTAGTAGTAATAATAACATAAAACAACTTTTAATAACATAAATATAAACTTTTTCTTTTTCAAGACAACATTATTTTCATTATTTTTCTTGAAAGTCGTATTGAAATCACCATTAGATGGAGAACTTGTACACTTAGAAGTTGGTATGACAGGTTCCTCCAATCAAAAAATGTATTTATCTTATGATAGATTTAAGCTCTAAATTTGAACTAATTTGAAATTAGAATTTGTAAATGAATAGTTATATGAAGTTAGGACAGGATGTACTACCCTAAATATGTATTTATCTTATGATAGATTTAATCTCTAAATTTGAACTAATTTGAAATGAGAATCTTGTAAATGAATAGTTATATGGAGTTACGACAGGATGTACTACCCTAAATGCGACAACACTGATGTACTACCATAAATGAGTACCAAAATAAATATCAGCCTTAAATTCTAGAAAGCTTTAGAAATATCCAAGGATTTTTCTATGGCATGCAATGATAGAGACTGTTACTTCTTGCTCACTACTGGGGAAAAGGATAATGTGAGTATGTTCCCTGTGTACTGTCTTAAAAAGTATTATTCCTTCTTCTATCGTTATCTCTTGCACTAGCACCAAATGGCAAATTGAGGATGATGGGTATGTTTCAATTCTTTCAGGACATGAAGAATATCTTGGCAGGTAATGTAACTAAAATATACCAATGCATTTTCTCGAAGAACAAAAACAAATGAACTATTTATTAACAGTAAAGATTCAGTTGAGTTTCGCCAAGCTGTATATCTTTTTAAAAAGTGGAAGCAGGTAAAATTGAATATACGTTCAATTTATTCTCTTTCATGTTGTCTACACGATTGTCTACTTTTCAAGCTTTGAGAGAAGAAAGAAAAGTTGGAATTTCTCTTTAAAAAGGTAAATTAAGATGAGTGCTCTGATTGCTTTTCTTTTTCTTCAAGTTTGTCTCCTAGTTTAGTGTCACCATTCATTCTGGTATATTTTATTGTGCAAGTAAATGCCATTGTCAAGTGCAGAACAACTTTTCAACAGTATGATAACTATGAATATTTTGTGGGTGCTTTCAATGTTTTCCAGCACATGAAATGCATTGTCTTGTGGAATACAACGACATTAAACAAGAAAAGAAATAGCTTTTACTTAAGCTTATCCAAATTTAATGATTTTATTTTGGTTTGATGTGCATAAACATGTGTTGCAGATGACTAAAAAGGTGTTAACTATGATATTTTTCCTTCCTTTTAAGACTTTATTCTGATCGTTTTCAAGATATTTAGAAGCATGTCAAAGGAATTCAAGATATTTGGTAGATTAATGTTGCTTAGCAAATTTCAGTATCATTTTCAGATATGCACAAACTCAGCTTATTGAGAAAGCCTCATTATTTTCATTAGGAAATATAAAAAGGATATGCAAAGCTAGCCACAGCATTCCATTTAGAATATGCCAAAGTGCCCAAATGATAAAATCAAAGGGAAATTAAAAGATTATTTTTCAATACTGTTTGTACGTAGAGTAAAAATTTCATAGTAATCTTGTACTTATTTGTTAAGAAACAACTCATTCTTCAACCGTATGTCTCTGTGATATAAGTTCAAGACTCAAAATCTTTGTTAATTATTGTTTGATATATGTTAGTTTTGTTATGCTAAGACATATTTTCCAATAAATTTAAATTATAAATAAAATACTATATTTTATTAAAAAATATATTATGACTGATTTAGATTGAAGTGGTATACTTTTTTAAGATTTGAATCGTATAACTTTTTTTAATAAAAGAGGGGTTAGAATTTATTCAAGCAAGAAGAAATACAAAATATGGGTGTCAAAGAGTCCTATCAAAATCCACTAAGTGGTCTTATTCTTGAGACAAACCCAGACGTAATTGATCCTTATCCACAATATTTCAATTTTGCATGTGATCAGAAGCCCATTTGACCAGACAACCTTCTACTTCGTTCTACTCCCTAGGAATATGAGTGAAAGTAATAGAATCCAAAGAAGCACATAAATTAAGAATTTGATTAACAACCACAACTAATTGTCTACTAACATCCTCATAATGATACTGAGACAAAAGATGCACCACCACCTCCGAATATGATTCATAAATGAGCCCACTCCATCCAAGAGCACAAACACACTCCACAACATACGAAATAGCAATATCCTCCATCAAATTGTTAGTATGGTAACCTTTATAAACATAAACTTAACAATCCCCAAGCTATCTCGATCAACTCCACCAATAAGACCAGCCTATGTTGATATTGAGAATGCCCTACGGAGGAGGTCTCTACCTCCCAACTCTATTTATCTTCCGAAGAGGGTGTCTACATCTATTTCTATCACAAAACCAAGATCCACATCCTCCGACAAGTCACATTTAGCCAAAACACTTTCTGTCAAAGAATAGAGAATTTTCCACCACAATTTGTGAGCCCCCAACAACACATCTTGGAAAATCTGACAATTCCTCTCTAATCATATATGCCAAATAATAAAGAAGAACCAAGAATCCAAACACTTAAGAAATTAGTGTTTCTATTATTTAACTTTTATTAGTTAAATTTACCCTTTTGATCAAAATTATGAATTTTGAGTGAGTTTAAAACAATTCCAAAACCTTGAACAACTAAAGATGGAACCATTATTATGTGACTCGGTGTCATAAGGAAATGTACCAAGTTGTGTTATCAACTCAAGTGAATTTAACTATTTATAATTTAAACTTATCGTTATTCAAAGATATGGTTTCATTCTAGGTAAGTGAGAATTAATTCAAACATTATACAATTAGAAGTGTTTGCTAAACACATATTCGATACCAAGTTTAGACCAATTACCAAAACATAAAATTATTTGAAAAACTTGATTTTCAACAATTCCTACTCTTATACATAATATTTTTGTACAAATATAAAACATCCTTTAGTAAATATATAAGTATGGTTTTCTGAAATAACTAAATTTCAATAGTTTATTATTTTTTTATTTTTATTAAAACTAAGTCATACCAATACATTATAAAATTGATTATCTTGTCAAGAAAAATACTAAATACATTTATTTTTAAATGAAGTAGTTGAGAAAAAATAATATGTCAAGATGATATTTATTTTTAGATGAATAATTACGCTAAAATATGAAAAATTACTAAAATATATTTAATTTCATTTATTTCTAAATGATGCATTCAAGAAAAAAACTGTCAAGATGATATAATTTTTTCTACTTTGGATAAATAGTTAAGATAAAATATAATATAACATGGAAGGAGTTGTACTTTGCTACAAACAAACTTTAAAACTTATTGATAAATATATATGTATCTACTCAGTGGCTTGTGTGGATCTTCATGTCATATGATAATCATTCCTATGGAATTGTTAATGTTTATGTTCCCAATGATGTTGTTGAGAGATCTACTCTTAGGTTGTGGATTGCAAATTCAGTGCCTCCTACCACTTGGGTCCTAGTAGACACTCTAATATGGTTGAAGTGGCATATGATAATGAAGGACTAATTCTCATTTAGTGGAAAAGTAGCAAATATAAAGTGTGGTTGTATATGTGCAATAAAATGGGTCTATTTTATCCCAATACTACTGTCACCATCCTCAATTTGTTTGGAATATATAGAGCAATTTCTAGGCATGGACTAACAAAGTCTTTAAATGACTTGACCATGCAATGATTATGAGAAAATATTTTATCTTTTTCTTCCTATCAAGATATTCACGTGATGCCCTACTAAAGGTCACCTTATCATACCACTTTCCCATTAAGTGTAGCCTTGATTGGAAAGTGATCCAAGTCCAACCACTCAAAACCCAATTTTTCTTGAACTCTTCATTTTTGCGACATCCTTCTATGATGGACCACATTTAACGAGTCTTGCACCTTAAGTTTTGTTTACCCACTGGGGTAACCTAGTTTACTGGTGCATAGACATTGTACAGAAATACAAATACATAAGATAGATTAGAGAATACCATAATCTTTATTAATCATCCGTAACTTGAATACATTTACAATAGTCTCCATCAGCATATCTCCAAAGAGAAAGTACATCGTTTATATAAATCCCGAAAGGGTGTGACCAACCATCACCACTGATTCCCAACCATCATCCGGTAGTAACTAAGTACCGTCAGCTACACATAATATAACTAACACAGCATAATATAAACTCTACGGCTAACATCATCCCCCCTAAAGAAAATTCATCTCCGGACGACAACAAAATGGCTAGGACAGAACAAGATAGGAATGATGAACCATGACATAGCCTCGTACCACGACGTACAAGAACCAAAGCATGTCTCAGCCTTTACCAAGTGCTACAAATCTGCTGCTCAAATGATACTGCCTCCGTAGCCAATCTGTCCCCAATAGCCATGCTACCTTCTTCACACCCAACTACTGGGTACACTGAGCTAAGTCTTGTTCTACTGCCTCCAACCTATTGGTCAGCTCCTCCCGAGCTCTCTGTGCCTCCACCATGGTAGCATCATGTCTAGCCAAGACATACTCCTAAAAGCGTAGTACCCTCCTACCTCTCTCACCACCATTGGCGCATGGACAATCAATGCATGCAGCATCTCTGGGTATCATCTGCTCAACCTGTGTGTTCACAACCTCCAAATCCATCTCTATCAGCGGCTTATTGCTTCCCCTCCAATGCTTAGCTTCAAACATCTTTCTCACCAAGTGGAACAAACCCAATGCTTACCCTGACGATGCAGGTACTCCAAACTCTAGGTTGTAGTGTGCCTCAAAAAATAAAATGGGGGTGGAGGGGAAGCACCCCTACGGGGTCGAGGGGGACACAAAAGTTCATAGCACACACCATTTTTTTTATTTTTGTTTGATGCCCTCTCTCCTCTGCCAACTACGTTATGGTGCCTATGCAGATGGCTAATAACTTGATATTCTTCACTACCTCTGTCATCGTCACTTTCTTTTTTTTTTCAACTGTATGACCTTCCCTCACTTTTATATTTGTTTCTCCTTGTTTCTTTCCGGACGCTTCTTTTGTTCCCGTACGGTGAGGATGTGCTCTCTACTGAATTGAAGGCGAACTGTGATCTTGTGCAACCAACACCTTGTCTTTCCTTCACCTATTTGGTGGATGTGTTCTAGCCTACAGTGCATATGTCTCTCCACTGCACATAACTTCCTGTACGGATCGTACGATCTTCATGCTCAAGACTGCACATTACACCTACCGTACAGTGTTGGCTCCTTTTTCTCCTCTCAAACATGTCGTACACTATACGGTCCTATAGCTTTAAAATATGTTTTGCTTTACTTCACTCTATTCGTGAGTTGGGTGGGGTCGTACAGCCGTACAATATTTTTTAATTTCCTTCCCTTGTACTGCGGTGTGGGCCCGTATGATTCTTGTAGTCTCCGAGCCTCTCTGTCGCAGGGTATCCAAAAAAATTCCCACGCCTCTAATACCACACACCTCCAAAATGTCATACCTTTCTCACCTTTACTTCATTCGCGAGCTTGTGTGGGCCCGCACGGTTCTGAATCGTATAGTGGCTTTAGCCTATTATGTTGTCGTCCGTATGGTGTCGTACGACCTTAAACCGTATGGTGTCGTATGGTCTTCTTTTTTTTTTTACTTTATATATATATATTCTAATTTTCTAATTTTTTAATTTTTTTTTTATAAATTTTTTTTTTTATAATTTTTTTTTTAAGTGCCTAATCTAATTAATTTCTAGAGGCCTCTTCGGTCATCGGTCCGGCCTCTCAGGTACCCTTTCATCCTCTCAGGTGCTCTGTCCATCCTTTCAGATGCTTTGTCCATCCCCTCTGATTGTGGTTTCTATTTGGAGCTGTTAATGGCCTTGTGTATCTCCCGTTCATCGAGAGTCCCCAGCTGGATGGCCCCGTCGTAGCCGACTTCTGGAACTTTGTCCTTTGGTTTGTTTTTTATGGTGATCCAAAGGCTAGGAACCATAAATTCTATAGGGACCATGATCACTGGCCTGTACATAAGAAGAAGGAGAATAATGAATTTGAAGGTTGCGGCCACGAGGTTCCAACTATCGCTGACACGAACATCATCACCGCAGTTTTTCCCCTTTGATTTTACCTCCTAATATTTGATGGGTTCGTCCTCCATAAACTGGTGTGCAGGGGTGGCTTCCTCCTCCCTAATGCTTAGCATGTTACAGGATGGTGGGAAGAACTCATAATCTTCCATCTACCAATGAAAGAGTCCATTCATTGAATCTTCATCATCCTCAGAACATTCTTCCAACTCCAAAACCCCTTTGTCATTAGGCTCCATTATTCTTTTCCCTTTGTCTCCTCCCACTTGCTCTCCTTCAGATTCTAAGTCTAAAGATGCTAAATCCTCGCTCACCATTTGCATGCAGAGCTCAATCATGTACTTCCTCCCAGCTTTCTCCATGGTGAGTGTGTTCTGCTTCGAGTTGTGGTTCACCTTCGCTAAGGTGAGCCATCCTCATCCCAAAATAGCATCATACCCCTTTTTCTTTTGTGGAATCACCACAAATTCGTGTACTAAGGGTTGTGTCCCAATCATCATGCATTGAGCCATGAGGGTTCTGATGGGTTTGATGTCGTGTTGGTTCGCTCCCAACAGGTTGAATGTCGGAGGCCACAGTGTGGGTTTCCCCAACTTTTTCCATGTCTCCTCTGGAAGTACATTTACTATGGACCCACCATCTACAATGGTGTCTGTGAGAGAGGTGTCAAGGATACCCATCTCGATGACTGTCGGGTACCTCCTGTTGTTTATAGCAAGTATCATTGGGTCAATTGCAAACCCTCCGGGGATGTCCGTACATGTGGTATTGGGCTGTGTGGCCAAGTTCCCCAACAGTGTCATTCCCAAGTGGGGCATGGTGTGAAGGAGGTCTTGGAGTTTCACCTATACCTCTAAATGTAATAGTTGTCTCAGAATGTTTTGTTCTGCCTCCCTCCGGTCTGAGGTGTTGGCCATCTCCCATGTTCCTTTTTGTGCCTTCATCGCCTTCTCTATTTCTTCCTTAGCCTCCTGTGCCTATTGTTTTTATGTTTGAGGGTTTGGATATGTAGTTTTCTTTGCTTGCCCTCAGGTGATGGCTAGTACCGTATTCATTCTTCCATCTACGTCTAGCCAATTAATGCCAAATTTCAGGCAGTTGGCATCCTCGTGGTTGGCGGGACCACACCAATGGCATAGCTTCTGCAGGGTGTCACCCTTGTTTTAGTCCTTTACAAAGTGGCCCCATGGATTGCAATCTCAGCACTGGATCACCAGTCGACCCTTGGAGTCATATTGCATTCGAATCCTTGTGTTGGTGTTGGTGTTACTACCCCTTCCGCCACCGCATTGGTTACCTCCATACTCGCCCAATGTAGATGGTTGCTCTTGGGAAAATAGCACTTGTTGATTCCTCACTTTCATGTTATATGGGCATTCCTTGGTGGAATGGCCCATGATCTAGCAAATATCACATAGTGCATTTTTGGGACATGACCCCTTTGTATGGCCACTCTCCTTGCAGTCCGTACACCACATGTCATCTTCCCCCTTGTTGGTACCCCCTTTCATGGTCTTGAAATCCTTCATCATTCTCTCCATATCCTTTTAGAGTGCCATGAATTTTTTCTTCAACTCTCCATCGCTGCTACTATCGTCCGCACTGTCATCTTTGTCGGAGGAAGACTTGCTTCTTTTCTTCTTGGAGGTCATATGTTCGCTCTCCAAGTCCATTGCCCGGTTATAGGCATCTTCGTATGAGGTGGGGGGCACTATCTTCCTTTTCCTCTATAGGTTTGATTTCAGGCCCTCCACAAACCATCTTTTCTTCAGGCCATCTACTGGCTGGCTCTCCATTTTTCTGACTAACTCCTTTAGTCGACGGCTGTAGGCCCACATAGTCTCCTTCTTGCCTTGTTTGGTACCATATATCTCAGAAATAATTTCATTGTCATCCCTCAGGAGTTGAAACTCCTTCTAGAACTCTTTCTTGAGTTCATCCCAAGTGGTCACTATTTTTATGTCCACATCAGAGTACTAGTCGATGGCTACTCCTTAGAGGGTTGCTGGAAACTATCTCATCCATTCGTCCTGGTTAGCGACTCCATTCGTAGACCAGATTATCTGACACGTACGACAATCTCATACTGGATCTTCCTTTCCATCTCCATGGAATTTTGGCAAATTCTCCTTGTTGGTCGCCGTGTTTACTTTTTTAGACGCCAATTATGTTTGCAGCACTGTTGTGTTACAAGCTGGGATGGTACTATCAGCGTGGGTACCCCAGAATTGTTTGGTACCGTACCACTTGATTTCCCTAAAAAACTAGAATTTTCTAGGCTTGGTGGGCTACTATGATACCCTTGCCCCTTGGTCACTTTGATACTCATAGTGGAAACGGTATCCTGAGCCTCCCTCCATGCGGCTTCCTCTTTTTCCTTCCTTCGAACTTCTCATTCTTTCATCCATGGGGTTAAGGTTAAGGACCCGAACAAGCTCCTTGTTTCCTCTAGGCAGTCCTCGTCACTTCTCCCAGCCTCTCGGTCAGATACCTCTAGACCCTTGCCTTCACTTACTCCCTTCGGTAGTCCTTCGATGCATCTTCTGTATCTCTCCCTTCGCTTGGCTTGCTGTTGTGCGAGTATGAATTTTCTATCGGCTTGTTCCTCCTCGAGTTCCTTCTTTCTATTTTTATTGAATTGATTGGGCATGAATTCTTTGCTCACTTCTCCACAGAGCAATAATCAATGCATCAATTTAGTTTATTTTTCCTTCTCGAGTACATCTAGGTAGCGGCACCAAATGTTTACCTGCTGGGGTAACCTAGTTTACTAGTGCATAGATGTTGTACGGAAATACAAATACATGAGATAGATTAGAGAATACCATAATCTTTATTAATCATCCATAACTTGAATACATTTACAATAGTCTCCATCAGCATATCTCCGAAGAGAAAGTACATCATTTATATAAATCCTGAAGGGGTGTGACCAACCATCACCGTCGATTCCCAACCGTCGTCTGGTAGTAACTAAGTACTGTCGACTACACATAATATAACTAACACAGCATAATGTAAACTCTATGGCTAACAAGTTCCATCTAAATAAACTATCTAGGTGGATTTCCCAGTGGAATTGTGCCATGTAATGCACATCTCACTTCCTCTACATCTATGGTAGCTATCTTTTCATGCCTCCTTCGAAATCCTATGAGGCTACCACCTTGAATCTCTATTCTACCACAAAAGACCTCACTTATAACCCCTTCTCTTCCATCTTATAAGATCTATGGTTTCTCAGCTCTACCACTAAAAGTAGATTGTAGATAGTCATATTGTCCATGGGGCCCAAATCAAAGCCATACTTCACTGGCTATAGGTGGTCGATCAAGACTCTATGAAGTTGTTTTTGGCTCTTTGTGGTGGTGATTCCTCACTATGTATTAAGATAATTAGGGATGGCCATAAGGTTTTGTTTGAGCTATAGGAAATTCACCTGTCATTTACCTGTCACTATGAGAAAGTATTCAAATCTTGAGATGCTTCTCTTGACCAAAGATAAATATAGTTAGGATTTCCTTAGAATTGTGTTGTCTTGGATTTCTAAATCCCAACATATATTTTGTGATATATTTCTCTCTTTTGAAGATCTTGAAGAAGCTATCATTCTCATGGTTGATGATAAGGCACCTCGATGTGACAATGGTCCTTGTTAAATCTACAAGGCCTTTTTGAATTTTATTGGATAAGACCTATATAAAGTATGCCTTAAGGATTTTCTTAATAATCTTCTAGGATAATTGATTAATAAAGCCAAAATAAAATCCATACCCAAGCCCGATGACCTTGAAGATATATGCAATTGGTAGGCAATCACTCTGCTCAATGTTTCATACAAGATCATTGTCAAATCCTTAGCTTTAAAAATCTATCACTTTCTCCCATAAATCATGTGTCCTAAGTAGACTAGTTTCATTAAATCTAGGTTCATATTTGATACTATTTTTTGTTTGGGAAGGGATGAAATTGACTCATCATTCCTAGTAGAATGTTATTTTCCTCAAGATTGACTTTGCTAAAGTTTATAGTTGCATTTAATGGAATTTCATGCTAACTTTTTTGGGTGCTCTTGTATTTGGCCCCCACTTCACCCAATCTATGAAAATTTTGTTTGGGATGCCTTTACATACATTACCATTAACGGTCACAATTCTCTTACTTTTCAGCTCTATCAATTGATTCACCAGGTTTTTCCTCTAGTTCCCTTCATGTATGTTCTAGTAATTGAGGGATTTAGGTATTTTTTGAAAAATTCTATCTGTAATGGGTGGGTTAGAGAAACTTTAATACATTTTTATATTCTCAAGTGGTTAATGGTCATTTTATGAAAGACTCTTTTTTAAGTTTGATTCGAGGATTTCATTCATTGTGTTTCACATTTTGTCTCGCTTCTTGATCTATTATTTAGTAGCATACAATTAGTATTATTGATAGCCCTTCCTCCTTGATTTGTCTTGGATGCTCTAATATGAGTTGAAGTGGATTGGACATGGAGAAATATTTCAATTTTTAGGCATCCCCTATTATTTCAGGTCTTCTCTTGTGTACCTTTTGAATGTACTTGTAATAATCAAGAAGAAGATGCCAATTTGAATTTCCAAACTACTTTAATTAGCTACTTAATTTCAAGTATACTCTAAAATTCTCATGTCCAGTTCAAATTAGAAAACTCATGTGGATTATTTTGTGGGAATATTTGGGTCACTTGGGAATTTTTTAGTCTCTTGTATGACTTTGATGATCTTGTCCTCCTTTTGATGTGATATCAAGGGTGATCTCATTGTACTAAATGGATTTCTCATGTCATTTCTAGAGATGAATCCTAAAATGTTCTTCTCACATATTATTTTTCATTCTCGCTATCCAGTCAAACCCTTCTAGTTATTGTTTAGAAAATGGTATCACAACCTTGCAATAATAAAAGGTTACTATTAATACATGAGTAGAGGGGGGTCAGGGGCTTGTCCTCAACTATCATGGTTTTGAGGGTAGTGCCCATGTCCATGTGGATTCAGGAGTATTTCTCCCAACTTGGGGATTGGAAGGGTTTCCCTTGAAAACCTTGGCCATTGATCATTAGATAAAAGGTTTAATAGTGGATATTTTGTGCACATTTATGGGTTGTTTTACTAGCCCATGGTTTTTTAATATCATTTGATAGTTTTATGTTTTTCATCTCCTATATATTAAGCACATGAGAGACATTATGATGTATTTTAAGAGTCTAATAGTTGTTGAACTACCTCTGGATCTTCATTAATGATACTAATGTGAGATTCCTTCTCTATAAGTATACTCTAATATATTGTTTATTTTTTAATTATATATTGTGCATCTTTTGTAATGTGAGGTTTTTTGGATGTTTGTTAAGCATGTTAAAGTTTGGTTTTTGGGTGTGATAACATTAATGTTTTGTCATTCATGTTGAAACACACTGGTTATTATTTTAGATAGTGTGTTTAGTTTGTTTGGTGAAGAATATTTCATTTGTTCAGGTGCTATATTGAAGATCTAGAGCTGGGATCTTAAGCTGTTGTTCCATGGTCTCTATAGTTTGTCTACAGAGCTTCACAGATGTTGAGATGACAGATTGAGTATTGTTAGATTGAGTTGTTGGTTATTGTTGTTGTTTTTTTTAAGTGTTCATGTGTACATAGGTTGAGTATTTGGATCAGTATGTCCCTGATTTGATATTTCATAGGTTGCAAAGTTGGTGGTTACATGGTGCCTTATCATCTTTTTCACAACTGGTGTTGTTCATGATTAAGTGTATGCCAATCTATCTTTTGCTATGAAAGAGTTCAATATTTGGTGTTCGTTCTCATTAGAGATAAAGATGACATTATGTGATTCTTCTGAATGTTATTCATGGTGGGTGGTCCCACAGTAGTGTGTCCCACCTTTTGGCCAACTTTGACACTAAGATCAATAATCTGAGGAAAATCTTTACTTTCAAATACCTGTTGCCGCAAAAATATTAGGAATTTGAAGATGATGTAAAACTAGAGTCTTTTAGCATTTTCTTTCTAGTTTCTAAATATATATTTTAAAAAAAAATAAAATTCATTTAAATTCATTTTTCCTTCTCCTTTGAAAAGTGGTTTGTACGAAAAAATTGTGTTTTTAAGGACTGACTGTCACTTGTGTTTTTAAGGACTGACTGTCACTTGGATTAGCATATATATTTTTTTTAAAAAATATGATAATGAGGTAATTATTTTGAGATTATATTTGTAACTTGAATATCTAAAGGATGCAATTGGTTTCATTCATTTTGGGTCAATATTTCATAGTTTATTAAGTTCTAAAGTGACAGTATCTATAATTTAGACGTAAGGTCCCTTGGATTTCTCTAACTTGATCTATATATATATCAAAATTTATTTTTTATTTTTTATTTTTTATAGAAAGGTAACAAAAATACTCATTTCATACATATTATTCATAATTTACTATTTTTCCTGAAGCCTTGAAGAGACAGGTTGTTGAATGACCAAACAACCTATGTTTAGTTAAAGTAATATTTGAAAGTGACAATGAATTCAATATGTATTAAAATTATATTCAATAGAAATCTTGCTCTGAATAGCATCATTTGACATCGTGTATTTCATAAAAGTATCTTGATTGGTCCTTGTCCCAGGCCTTGAAACGCCATTTTTTTGGAGTTTTCTTTTTTCTCAAGGGAAAATTTCAATTTTGGGGTCTTTGAGCGAAGACCCCCTTCTCACAAAGGTTTCTGAGGGGATTCGTGTGAAGGGTCTTCATTCAAAGACCCCATGGGAAAAGTCTGGCATGAAACACCCTGCCAGAATTTTACCCAACCTAGTTTACATGAACTAGGTCGGCTAGTTATCAATTTGTTTTAAAAAACATTTAGAATGGTATAAAATTAAAGATTTTTCTTTCCATTTTTCCCTGAATTGCAATAAGTTAGTTTTATTTTTCTATTATTGATCAATTTTTACAAAGGCATTTTTTGGAGGAGGATGTTTATTTCTATTTTTTTCAAAGGCATAATTTTGGAGAGGAGAAATACTACATCAAAGTATTTTTTTGAAGAAGAGAATTTTTATTGCTGATCGTTTGGAAGACATTTTTTGGAGAGAAGAAATGGGGAATAAGAAGGGAAGATAAAGTATTTTTTCTAGAAAAAGGTTACCTGGTACAGAACAAATAAATCATGAAGTTGCATTGGAATATTATCAACTAAAGAGGGTGCAGGAAAAGCTAAAGTATGAGGGTCAAGTCAAGTTGAAGAATTGCACATTGAAGAAGGGTCAGGATCACTCCCTACGGACGCTCAATAAATTCATGTTCGATAAGGGTCAGGATCACGTGCTCCTACTGGTATGGATTGATGGGAAGATGATTTGTCTCTATTTTATGTTAATTTTTATACTATATTTTTAGACATTACCAAGACATTTGTGAACCTTTAAATATTTGAACTTGTGATCATGCTATAAGTACAATCAGAACCACCAAATCCAATGGGTAGTTAGTAGTGATATATTTTTCTAAATATTATATATCTATCACAGTATTTCATATAACTGTTTGAAGGTTTGTTCTAATATTTGGATTGAGTTGAATAATTGACTTGAACATATATATATATATATATATATATATGCATTGTTAGTAATAACTGAGAGGGGGGGTGAATCAGTGGCGTCAACAATTTATCCTTTAAAATTTAATCCACCAATCAATACACCTCAGATTATTAAGTCCCTAAAATATGCATGCCTTGAAATACTTATAATAATTAACCGTCTGTCGATTTACCTTGGCAGTCCTTATTCTCCTTGATAACTGATAAGAAGTAAAACTATTTACCGATACTTAGTAAATATGCAAAGTATACCAATCAATCAAGAAATGCATATGTGAAATGTAAAACAATAAAGTAATAAACCATACATGCATAACACGTGGATTTTAACGTGGAAACCATGTTAAGGGAAAAACCACTAGGACTGGTACCCCAAATATTCACTCTTTTGAAGTGAGCCCTATTAGGAGCCAACCCTGTTAAAGGTTACAAACACACTGTTAAGTGTGACCTTGTTAGAGAATTTTATACATAGGTTGTCACTTAGTATTTGGCATCTATTTTTCTACCATCCTTGAATCAACCTCCTTCTTAGAATGTCAATAGGCTTTGAGAAAATCTTGCTACCATCCTTGAATCAACCATTTTCTTAGGCTGTCAATAGGCTTTATGCAAATTCAATGCTACTTTCATGATTCAACCTTTTTGGCAATCCGTTAGGATATACCTCAATTATAGAAGATGGTTAAGTCTTGCTCTATTAAGAGACTTGATGCTTCAATGGTTAAACTGAAACATTATGACGTATTTCTAATGCAACTTTGAATTGCATATTTTTAGATCTATTTAAGTACAATACCTCTCTGATCAATGTATCACTTCAATTATTTCTGCTCCACACTTTCTGCTCTATGATGTTGTGCTTCACCATTCTTCGATGTCTACAGAATTCTTTAGCTCTCCTTCAGCTTGATTGATTAGGATTGTATGAAGTTTATCCTTCACCAGTTTCTCTTTAGCATCCTCTTTCTATTCACTCCCCTTCCATGTATTTGATGGCTTATCGAAATTAATTATGCTGGTCTCTTATATAGACATGATATTCCTTAATTCTTGATTCTTGATTCTTGGCGTGAAAAACAATCCAGCCAATTTGATTTACGGCTTTAACTCTTCATTTATCTCGTAGTTATCTTCTTGACAACTGTATAAATCTTCTTTAAATCAATTATTTAACTCTGGGCGAATAAAGAAAATAAAAAAACTAGTTAAGTCTATCCTTAAGCTCTGCCAACTAGATATTGTCATTTTCTGAACTCTCTATTCTGTCAGTCAATTCTATAGTTTGTCATCGGTGACAATTGCCAATTTTGTCAGTGTAACTCCAGTTAGCTTCAAGATCTCCATCCAACAGGCATCATTGGATTTTGCTCGTCAGGGAACTTGTGATTCTTCTTTGTCAGGAAACACTATCTTCTGCTCGTTGGGTATCACTGTGACTTTTTTCTTTACCTTTACCTATGGTGTGCACTCCATCGATGTTGTCTGTCACTTAGTGAATACTTGACTTTAATGCATTGCTGAAATCATAATCATTGTTCCATTGATTCTATGATGTCTTTGGAATTATGTACATGACCGTATAGATGATATCAAGTTGACATCAATGACAATACAAACCATTAACTGATTTAATGTCTTGCATCATCTTCAACTTAACATTATCAAACATTCAATCAGTTACATGTCATCAATCTCTCTCTTTGGCATTGATGGAAACATACTATATTATCACACTATACTATTTCTAATATAATTTGAAATACAATTGTTGAGATTTATCAAATTACCAAACAGTTTGTTTTGATAACTGATAGAAATGTCTGACCGCCGATAAGCTCTGTGTTAGCTTAGATTTGATTCTTGCAGCTTTTTGTTTTTCTTCTTCTGATGTGTTGTATTCTATTTTTGTGTCAATTTTTATCTTTTGAATGTTCTTCTTCTTTGATGTCTTTGTCTTTTGTCAGCAACTCTCCCTTTGTATATGATTTCTTCATAGAAATTCTCTCCCTATGGATATGATCTCTCCCTATTTGGAGTAATCTGATAATGGATAACAACTCTTGTGATAATATGGCTACATTCTCTCCCTTTGACAACAATGCCAAACAAATATCTATCTGACATTTATGTCAAACAACTATTTTCTTTTATCCATAATATATTCCTTGAATTTCCCTTATCCATCAGCAATACAAAAATATGCTCTGGTGCTCATTTCTGATATATACCTTTCTGTATATAGATGTAGCTTTGAAGTTCATATTTTTCTTGCATCAACATGGATGATATTCTGATAATATATGGATGATGCAGCATTCAATCCTTTACTGATTGGTAGACATGGGTTTGACGCCTAGTATCTTTCTTAAGTACTCAAATGTATCCTTGGGAAGTGGCTTGGTGAAGATATCATCCAAATGTTCTTTTGATTGCACATATTCAAGTATCACCTCTTTTTCTTGAACTTGTTCTCTTAAATAATGATACTTGATGGCAATGTGTTTATTCTTTGCATGCATGACTGGATTCTTGGAAATGTTTATTGCACTGGTGTTATCACAATAGATAATCACTGGTTCTGAGATCTTCATATGCATACCTTCCAGCAACTGTTTGATCCATGCAATATTTGAGCAGTTTGCAACAGCAGCAACATATTATGCTTCTATAGTAGACTGAGAGATGCATCCTTGCTTTTTGCTAATCCATGTGACAAGTCTGTCACCCATAAAGAATGCTCCTCTAGTTGTGCTCTTCCGGTCATCAATATTTCTAGTCCAATCAACGTCGGTAAACACTTTTAGTTCAAATTTTTCTTCTCTTCTATACCATATGCCAAATTCCTTGGTATTCTTTAGATATCTTAAGATTCTCTTCACAGCAGTCATATACGATTCCCTGGGGTTAGTAGAAAATCTAGCAACAATTCCTACTGCATGTGCAATATCTAGTCTAGTGTGTACAACATACATGAGTTTTCCTATAATTGATCTGTACAGAGTCTGATTTACCTATGTTGTCTTGTCTTCCTTTTTTAATTTGCATCTAGTAGTCATCGATGTTGCAACAGGTTTGGAATCTTCTATCTTGAATATTTTCAGGACCTCTTTGATGTATTTGGATTGTGTAATGAAAATACCTTCACTTTGTTGAATGATCTATAGACTAAGAAAGAACTTGATCTCTCCAAACATAGACATCTCAAACTCTTTTCTCATTTCATCAACAAATGATTTGCATAGCACATCATTGCCTCCAAATATGATGTCATCGGCAAATATTTCTGCAATCAAAGTGTTAGCATTAGTATCTTCTTTTAAATAAAGATTATTGTTTTCACTATTCCTTATGAATCCAATACTTATTATATAGGAATGAAGTCATTCATACCAGGCTTAGGAATCTTGTTTCAATCCATACAAGGCTTTGTAAATTCTACATACCATGTTCCTCTTGTCTGGATCCACAAACCCTTCTGGTTGTTCAATGTACACCTCTTCTTCAAGTATTCCATTTAGGAATGTTGACTTGACAACCATTTGATATACTTTGAATTCTTTATATGCAACATAAGCAAGTAGTATTCTTACTCCTTCTAGCCTAGAAATGGGTGCAAAGGTTTCTCCATATTCTATACCTTCCTTTTGTGCATACCCCTTGCATACTAGTCTTGCTTTGTTCCTTGTGACTTCTCCATTATCGTTCAGTTTGTTCCTGAATATCCATTTAGTACTGATGACATTCTTGTCATCTGGTCTTGGCATAAGTGACCATGTCTTTTTCTTCTCAATTTGCTCAATTTCATCATACATAGCACTTATCCATTCTTCATTATCTAGTGCAGTATTGACATATTTTGGCTCAAACTCACAAATTAAACAATTTGAGTTTAAAGACTTACTCCTTGTTCTTGTACCAACTTTCTTATCTCCTATGATCTGGTCCTCTAGATGGTTCCTTCTTACATATCTGGCAAGTATAGGTACAACTCTTTGTGTATCAGCTTGATCTTCATTACCTTGCACATTATCTTGATCCTTATCCTGACCATCAGTAACAACTTTCTGACTGTCGGTTGCAACATTCTATTGTTCTAAAATTAAGCACTATTGCTCAGGTAGAGTTATGGGTTCTTCACAATATACAAACTTATTGTAGTCTTTTGGTTCTTTTGTGCTTTCCAGCTCATTCTTTTCTACAAATTCATCAATCTTTACATTTGCACTTTCAACTATTTTGTTAGAAGCCTTGATTAGACATTTAAAATATTTTCTCTTGGTAGAATACCCCAGAAAAATACCTTCATCACTTTTGGCATCAAGATTTCCATTTCTATCATCCTTTAAGACATAACATTGACTACCAAATATTTTGAAGTAACTTACATTAGGTGTTTTTCCATACCATAGCTCATAAGGAGTCTTCTTTGTGTCCTTCTTCAATTGTACTCTATTAAGTGTATAAACAGCAGTGCTGACAGCTTCCCTCCAAAATATTTAGGTGATGTCCTTTTCTATCATCAGTGTTCTTGCATAATCAACTATTGATCTATTTCTTCTCTCAGCAATCCCATTTTTCTATGGTGTTCTTGGTGCAGAAACCTGTCTTTTTATACCATGCTCATTATAGAAATTAGTGAATTCATCTAATATAAATTCTCCTCCTCTATCTAATATTAAAAATTTTAGATCCTTACCACTTGGTTTTTCTACCATAGCCTTATACCATTTAAACATCTTGAATGCTTCAGATTTTTCTTTTAGAAACATGACTGTCATCAGTCTAGAGTAATCATCAACAAAGAGAATAAAATATCTATCTCTATAATAACTCTTTGTCCTCATAGGTCCACATAAATCAGTATGGACTAATTATAGAATATCATTAGATGTATGAGCTTTGCTTTTGAAACTAGATTTTGTCATTTCACCTTTTTGACAATTTTTGCACATGATGTTGTCTAGCCTTGTCGAGGTCGGTAAGCCTCTTACACTTCTTTTTCTGCTTATTTTCATCATGTTGTCAAAATTCACATGACACAATCTTTTGTGCCACAACCATATGTCTTCATTTCTAGTCATTAAGCAAGTGGAATTAGTATCATTCAGATAGAATAAGTTACCTTTAGTCTGTTCACCAGTACCAATCAATTTTCCTGATTCATTAAAAATCTTTGCCTTCTTGTTTTCAAATGCTACTCTATGGCCTGAATTATTCAGCTGAGAAATACTTAACAGATTATAATTCAATCCTTTTACCCAATAATCATTTTCACATTTAATCAGGTTATTCAGTATTATTGTTCCTTTACCTTCAATTGGACAAGGTGTATCATTTCCCATTCTTACTGTACCACCATTATAATACTCAAAATTATTGAACTTTTCTTTATCCTTGGTTATATGGTGAGCGCAGCCACTATCTATAATCCAGATATCATTCTTACTAACCTTAGATATGAGTGCAATTTCTTCATACCTTTCATCTTCATTTGAATCATCCTTCACAGCTACAAATACCATCTCAAATTCATCATCAGGTTCAGTTTAAGTATCTACATCTTTGCAAGCAGCTAGGTAGCTAGCCTTCTTGCCTTTATCCTTGTAGTCTTGGGTATCCTTTCTTTCTGATTGTCGATAACCTTTGCAATCTTTGTTATCTCCTCTATCATATTTTTTATCAAAAGATTTGTCATCACTTCTGTCATCTTTTCTTCTGTTAGGACATCTTGCAGCAAAGTGTCCAATTTCTTTACAATTAAAGCATACAAGTGGTAACTTGCCTTTGTATTTACCTTTGCCTCTATGTATTCTTCTAGCCATAAGTGCTTCTATTTCATCTAGATCTTCTTCTTCACTTTCAC
>MU227830.1:2060941-2090450 GCA_018584345.1 Thuja plicata | reverse complement strand
CGGAGGGGGGGGGGGGGGTGAATTAGTGGCCTCAACTGTTTATCCTTTAAACTTTAATCCATCAATCAATACACCTCAGATTACTAAGTCCCTACAAGATGCATGCCTTGAAATACTTGAAATAATTAACTGTCTATTGGTTTACCTTGTCTGTCCTTATTATCCTTGATAAATGATAAGCAGTAAAACTATTTACTGATACTCAATAAATATGTAGAGTATACCAATCAATCCAAAAATGCATATGTGAAATGTAAAAAAATAAAGTAATAAACCATACACACATAACACATGGATTTTAACGTGGAAATCTTGTTTAGGGAAAAACCACTGGGACCGGTACCCCAAATTTTCACTCTTTTGAAGTGAGCCCTGTTAGGAGCAAGCCTTGTTAAAGGTTACAAACACATTGTTAAGTGAGACCTTGTTAGAGGATTTTATACATAGGTTGTCACTTAGTATCTGGCATCTATTTTTCTATCATCCTTGAATCAGCCTCCTTCTTAGAATGTCAACAGGCTTTGGGAAAATCTTGCTACCATCCTTGACTCAACCTTTTTCTTAGGATGTCAATAGGCTTTATGAAAATTCAATGCTACTTTCATGAATCAACCTTTTTGGCAATCTGTTAGGATATACCTTAATTATAGAAGATGGTTAAGTCCTTCTCTATTAAGAGACTTGATGCTTCAATGGTTAAACTGAAACATTATGACCTATTTCTAATGCAACTTTGAATTCCAGATTTTCAAATCTATTTAAGTACAATACCTCTCTAATCAATGTATCACTTCAATTATTTGTGCTCCACACTTTCTACTTTGTGATGCTGTGCTTCACTCTTCGTCGGTGTCTACATAATTCTTTAGCTCTCCTTCAGCTTGATTGATCAAGACTGTATGAAGTTTATCCTTCACCACTTTCTCTTTAGCATCCTCTTTCTATTTACTCCCCTTCCATGTATCTGATGGCTTACGGAAATGAATTATGCTTGTCTCTTATATAGATATGATATTCCTTGATTCTTGATTCTTGATTCTTGGCATGAAAAACAATCCAGCCAATTTGATTTACGGCTTTAACTCTTGATTTATCTCATAGTTATCTTCTTGCCAACTGTATAAATATTTATTAAATCAATTACTTAACTTTGGGTGAATAAACAAAATTAAATAACTAGTTAAGTCTATCCTTAAGCTTTGCTAGCTAGATATTTTTATCATTTTTTGAACTCTCTCTTCTGTCGGTCGATTCTGCAGTTTATCATTGGTGACAACTGCTAGTTCTGTTGGTGTAACTCCAGTTAGCTTCGGGATCTCCGTCCATTGGGCATCATTGGATTTTTCTCATCGGGCAACTTGTGATTCTACTTTGTCAAGTAACACTATCTTCTTCTTATCAGCTATCATTGTGTCCTTTTTCTCTACCTTTACCGATGGTGTGCACTCCGCCGGTGTTGTCTGTCACTTAGTGAATACTTGACTTTTATGCATTGCTAAAAGAATAATCATTATTCCATTAATTTTATGAAGTCTTTGGGATTATGTACATGACCTTACAGATGATATCAAGTTTACATCAATGATAATACAAACCATTAACTGATTTAATGTCTTACATCATCTTCAACTTAACATTATCAAACATTCAATAAGTTACATGTCATCACTGCATATGCTACTAACCTACTAGGAAAAAGGAGCGGCTTGAGAGTGGATCAAGTATATTGAAGAGGAAACATTGAAGTCCCAACTACGATAGGGAGAAACATTATGACACTACAAGACATGCCTGCTACATTGGAGGAGTCATCATCTCATGGAATATAGGAACATAACTCTGCTATATTTTCTCAACTATCAATATCTTATGGAATTGGTTATCTAGACTTTATTACATTCTATTGTGGGCTGTTACATTCTCCTTTCTTTATGGCGTGATTTTGTCAGACCTTATTTGAATGATTTGAAAAAACATAAATCCTCTATATAAAGGGATTTGATTGTTAATTTGTACTTAGTTGGATAATATATGGCTATTGCATTTGCACAAAAAAGTTCCTCTTTCTAGTTTCAAGCATTGTTTTCATTATGATGTAATCAGTTTTTAGAAATATAATGGAGTGATTTTGGTTACATTTTGTGCTAGTAGTTAGTAGAAGCAAACCTAGGGGCTCACCTGGGAGGTGGATTAGATTAGAATAGGGTAGAGTTGCTTTCAATATTTTCAACATTTTAGGTAGAGTTTATTGTTTCTTCCTATAGTATTATAACTCATGTATGTTACTACAACACTTGCAAGGATAATTATAGTGAATGGTTTGGGTTGATAGAATAGGTTTAAGTTACGTTTGTAATTTTCAATATAAATTTGATTAAGTAGTCGTGTGTGTTTACTTCCTGCAGCAATAGCATAGGTCTCTTTCATGTATTTTTCCTTGTCACATCATAAGTAATATGACTCTTTGAGAGACTTAGTGTAAAAATCATGTTGTCCCATTTCAAGTATACGTCCCTGGGTTGACAATTTAAATGCACATTATGATAGGAAAAGTAATCCTTCATTTGAATACACTATTCCTAAGAGAAGCTTTGGCATGATTATTAGTACTTATTGTGGGGATGTTCATTTTTGGCATCATTGTCAGGGATGGTGTCAAGCTGAGAAACCTATTGAGTCATTTTTTATTTTTAGATAGTTTCATGTTTACTAGATAGTAGTTTGTAGTCCTAAAATTGCTTCACAAGTTTACATAATTACTTGCATCCATCAAAGAGGACGAACGCGGGATGTACATGGAATATTTCTTCTAAGAGAATCTTCTAATCTTAACGAAGAAGTTGAATTACCTTCTGTTGATGCAAGTCATGGATTTCCTGCAACATCTTCCTCTGAAACAGAGCCTTTTGATCTAGTTGGCCTTCGACCTTTTGCTGAAATTCTAGCCAATTTTCTTGATAATTCCCCTCCAAGTGCACCTTTTATTCATAATCCTATGGCTAATGTTCCTTTACAATAGCAACTCCATTTCCAAATACCTCTAGCAATGGCACAACCTACCTTTCCATTTCCTCTTTCTAGCCTTATCAACAATGTTAACATCAAAAACATACCCACTGTTGCACTCCCAAAGTTCTATGACCTAATAGTTGTAGACCCTGACACCTTTTTGTTTGAGTTTGACATTATTTGTCAAATATTTGACTAAAATAATGATGGCCACAAGCTCAAGTTATTTCCCACAACATTGAAGGAGTCCTCCCTATGATGATTTATGGGATTAGGAGCTAATGCAACAACTAGCTGGGATGAGATGCAGACTTTGTTTCTGCAAAAATACAAAGAGTATTGCAAGGGGGGTGACTAGGGAGGAGATGACATTTTGAAAATGTCACAGAAGGAATTTGAAACTCAAGAAGACTATGTTTCACACTTCTTGTATAACCTATAGAATAATCCACAACATGTGATGGACGAGGATTCACAGTAACTCATTTTCTTGAGGGGAGTAAATGATAACTTCCTAGAAGGAGTGAATCTCATTGCTAGAGGAGATATATCCCAATATTATTGGTATTATATTAAGAAAATATGCCTCAACTAGATTTGAGATCAACCATCAAGAAGGGAAGAGGATTTCGGTCTACATTTGCTAAGGTGAACAACTCGGGCATTTCCAAGCTAGAAATCTCAAACCTGCTATCATATTTCAAGCAAGATATCATCAATGTTGGGGAAAAACACAAGGATACAATGAATTCCAAGAAGAAGTATGTAGATGTCAAAGAACAGCTAGCTGAGTACTATCCTCAATGCCACAAGAAAAAGAAATATTGTGGATGCAAGCTAGTGGAAAATTTGGAGAACCAAAATCTTCCTACTGAGTGCATGAAAATAGAAGGAGATGATGAGAAAGTGTTCTTTGTTTCTCAACATTGGCCATGGGCTTCAAGACAAGGTATGCCTTGGGATCCCTTGCAATTGTCTAGTCCTTAAAATAATCAATGGTAGAACTAGAATTATCAAAATCCTTCTGAGTACTCAACTTGCGTGCAACAATGCCTGGCCTAACTAATAGAAAAACCAGTGGCGTAACCAATAAAAAAACCAGTGGTCACAGACTCAAAATAAATGGAAGCAAAAGGGAATTGGAAACTATATAACCAATGGTGAGGACCTCAATAATGGCCTAATCAAAATCTTGGTTATCCACCCTTACCACCTCTAGGGTCTCAACCTTCAATAATTCCACCTCCTACAACCACTAGTCCTACTCCAAAGCCAACCCAATTACCTGCTTAGTCACAACCCAACCCTAACAACAATAAACAACAAAAACCCATGTATTAGACTGATACTCAGCAGTACCCTACCTATGAAATAGAGATATCTGATATTCACTTGAGATCTGGTACTACTCTGCCTGCTCCTCGACCTCTTGTTATAACATAAGTTCTAGATATTCTTGCACCATCAGTGCCACTTCCAAAAGCTACTGTGCCAAATGTTGTCCAACAAACTAATACACCAAGTCAAACTGGTGTTCACAAGTTAATCCTCCCTTCCCACAAAGGCTTAGCATGAAAAAACCTATATCACAGGAAGAAACACCATTTGATATCCTTGACCAGTTGAAAAACATGCATATCCAAATTCCACTATTTCAAGTTATCAAAGATGTTCCTATTTATGGAAAATTCATTAAAGAAGCATGCCTCAAAAATCCTGGACATAATAAAAAGGATCCCCAAACTATTCATGTTATAGGTCAACTTGTAGATATTATGTTGGGAAAGATAGTCATTCCAAAGTATTCAGACCCTAGAAGCTTAGTTTTTGATCTTACAATTAATGGTCAGTCTGTGAAGAATGCTCTGGTATATTTGGTAGCACCTATAAATGTTATGAATAAGGATACCATGCATAGGTTTAGCATAGAAGGATTGATAACCACTCCAACAGTCTTGCAACTTGTAGACATTTCCACTATCACCCTAGATGGCATCATAGAAGATATAGCAATCACATTGGATTCTTGGGAATATCCTCCTGACTTCTTGATGTTATCACCTAAGGTAAGTTTAGTTGGTTATCTAGTTATCCTTGAAAGACTTTGTTTAGCCACCACTAATTCCCATACTAGTTGTAGATCAGGTAATATGACAATTTCAAACGGCCAAGCAATCAAGAAGCTAGCATTATATCGTCCTGCCTAACCCCAACCAGTTTTGAGTACTCCTATTTGGCCAGATTTGGGAGATGAGGAAGAAGAGATAAATTATGTTTCTCAACTAATGATGTTACACAGAAAATCTTTCCTAAAATTTCAAGAAGAAGATAATGTAATTCAAATTATCCTTACCAATCATTGTGTCATAGAAGAAGATATTTCAAAAAGCTCTATTTTGCAGTTGTCTACCAATGAGGACTATGTTTTTCTAGTAGGACATGATATTATCCATCAAATACTACCTTGTGAGATATCCACAAGCCCAATATATAAGGTATCAATGCCAGAACTGATAAATAATGTGTAAATTTCTCCTCGTCACAATATTCATGTTAACAATCAGTTGCCACCACTACAATTGGCATTGTTAACTCAATTCCTCTGTAAGCATGAAAAAAGCATTTTATTTGGAATATGGAGACATGATAGGCTTGAATCCAAAGCTCTTCACACACAAAATCTACATCAATGAAGGCAGTCTACCATTCCACCAACCTCAGAGAAGGATTAACCCAGCCTTAAGAGAAATTATAAAAATAGAGCTGCAGAAGTTGCTGGATGCTGGTTTTATTTATCCAATCTCTGATAGTAAATGGGTATCACATTTGGTAATAGTCTCTAAAAAGGGGGGTAAATGGATGATACTTGTAGATTATAGGGAATTGAACAATGCAAAAAAAAAATACCATTTTCCCTTGTCATTTATTGATCAAGTTCTAGGCATCTTAGCTAGTAAGAAGTACTTCTCTTTTTTTTTATGGATACAATGGTTATAATCAGATTAGAATTTCTCTAAAGGATCAAGAGAAGACAACATTTACATGTCCTTGGGGAATATATGCATAGTCTATGTAACATTTTGGCTTATTTAATGCACCAGCCACTTTCCAAAGGGTTGTAATCAATATTTTTGCTAACATATCACATGATTAAATGCAAATATATATGGACCATTTCACCACATTTGGCGCTAATTTTGAGGAAGATTTGAATAAATTGGAAAAGTGCTGCTTAGATGTCAAAAACACTTGTCCCTCAATAGTGAGAAATGTCTCATGCTAATGCAAGAAGGAGTGGTGCTAGGACACTTCATCTTTGAAGCTGGCATCCAAGCAGACCCTCCAAAAATTAAGGTAATTCTCACATTACCTACACCTGGGTATGTGCAGGATCATGGTATGCCAAAAACTGAAGATGTGAAAAAATTGTTTTTCCACTTGTCCAAAAGTGCACCCAAAATTTTGTTGACTTTTGAGTAGGTCTAGGTGTCAGTACACCTGGCAAAGCCAAAAGCTAAAGCATAATCAGATATATGATATTATCAAATATAAAATAATATAGGATATCAGATATTATTGGATATCTGATATTCATCACTAACAATATATTGTTTCTCGCAAATGCGTTCAACATTTTCATTGTGAAAATATTGAAGAAGCCAAGCCTCTAATATCATATATCAGTTAGGGATCCCATATCAGATTTTCTACAATTAAGAGGTAAGAAAAATTTATTAGTTTCATTCTTGTTTTTTTTTTTGGATTGAAACTTGTCTTTTTTTTAAAAACTAAGGTTTAAATGATATTGTTTATTTTTTAAAAAAATTGATTATAAACTAGAGTTGAAATGATAAAAACTAGGGTTAAAATTGATTTTCTTTATTCTTTATTGTTTTTGAATCAAATATGGATTCAAACCAATTTGAAAACCCTCCCAATGAGTCCGCAAATGATCTAGAACCACCTCAAAACAATCCCCCACCTTCAGAAGACCAACAAGTCTCAAACCCTTGACCATTACAAGATGTCATAGCAGATAATCTAAATCAGCTTAGAGGATATCAAAACACATATGCGAATATCCCCAGCTTGCACTCCATGTTTTCCACACTGAACTCCATTATTGAAAGCATGGAGAAACTCACAGAACAATACAATGCTGACTTCTTTGGTGCGCATCCATGCATGACCAATTTGATGATGGGCTTGACTATGATCAAGTTATGGATCTAAATATAACAAAACATGACTTATGTAACATTTTTGTTGATCGCAAAACCGGTTTAAAAGTTGACCCTAAAAAAACCAAGTTATCAATTAAATGGTGCATAAATGATGCAATATGTGACAACTTTTGGGATCACTGGTGGATGGTTTTTGATAGACCACCCCACAGCAATTTGGATGTCCCATTCTATTTCATAAGAAAATTGTATGCTGAATTTTTTCTCGTTCACAAAGTAAATTATTGGAGCATGAGACAAAACCAGGGCATAGGCTTAGGTGCTCCCCAGGACATGCCATGGGCACAATAGGTAAAATCCCACACATATGTCCCCCCTATAGAGATTTCACAACATCCTATAATGCAGAATCTTGACATTATTGTTGAGGCCAACTCATAGAATATTCAATCCATTCACACCTTGAGTGATCTACTAGTTAGGAAGGGTGCGGTATTATTGCCTCATCATGTTGGTGCTTCTGGCCCTTCCACATCCTCCATGAGTACACATGTTTGTGTGCCTCATACTTGCAATATGTGCAAGAATATATGCTTGGGTCTCCTGAATGATAGTGATGCATATAACTATGTCGTCGATGTGGATGATACTACACAACACACTATAGACATTGACGCACCCCATTGAGATGTGCAGTAGGGGCATATAGAGTCATGGACTCCTATTGTTACGGTAAGAGTAAACAGTTAACATGTTACATTATATTTAATTTTAAACGTTCATATTTTTAATAGAATTTTCTTATAATGATTGCCCACTTTTTTGTGTTTCATTTATGTCCATTTGATGACAGAGGAGGAGATGGAATAGGTGGAGGGGTCCATGCTTTTAGTCATTTCATTTGGCCTTGACATTTCCAAGGTACATATATTTTAATGTACTCTTTGGTTTCCTTTTACTATAATAGTATATACATGTATTTTCTAATTTTTATCATCATCTTATTACCTACTGATGCAGGTTTCACCAGTTATCACTAGGGGCAATGTGAGGGGGTTCAAGCATCTGGTGTTGACAAGGGGAAGGTAATTAAGTATTTTAGATTGTTTAAGCATACATGTATACTTGTCACTTGTGCGTATTCATTTTTAATTACATTTTTTATTTGAAAGAGGGTGGTGCTTGATGATGTCGTGAGATCAGTTCACAATGATAGAGTCACAGGCATCACAATTTACAGTGGTAGCCCCATAGTATGTATATTTTTGAGTTTCTTTGTTTGTATTTTACTATCAAGTATATATTTAATATGATCAAGTCATGATTGTATGAAGTATCTATTTGAATTTTGTAGCTCACCCCTAGTTTGAGGGAGGTACCATGCCAAGGTTTTGTATCGATGATGACCCAACCGACATTTCCTAAAGAAAGTTTGACATAGGTAAGTTTTAATGTTTATTCAGTTATTTTTGAAACATGTATTTGCTACCAAGGATTTAACATTAAATAGTATAAGTTGTAGATCAATCTCATGTTCGCAAACATATATATAGGTCAGAGTCAACATTGGTGGTATTGTCCCTTCGCTACCAAAGACATATATTAGGTTTCCTGACTGCATGAGGAGATCGAGAGGCAAGTTACATGATAGTTCAATTTTTTTTTTTAAATATTATTGTTGACTGTGATTTTAAATTTTTTATTTATTCTTTGTAGAAACCATATAAATTAAGTAATCTAACTTGGGGTTTCACTTTTGTGTTTTAATGCAGGATTCATCAGAGCCAAAGAGTAGTTCGAAGAGACTTCACTTTGATCATCCACAAGTAGAATAGGATGTCCTAGAAATATTTGTAGTTGAACTTCTTATTTTGAGATGCCATATGGCACATTTTGAGATGGCGTATGCCATATTGTATCTTTGTATGTTTATTTTGTAAATTTTTTTGAGATGGCATGTGTCATATTTTATACAAAACTATTTCATATATACATATCTACATGTTCATTTTTTATTATTTTATCTTTGTAATGTGTTATATGTATGTATCATCTCCATATTATATCTTTGGCATGTGTTCTATGTAAGTATTATTTCCAAATTATGTCTTTTTCATGCATTGTATTTATGCATGTATGTTCATTTTCATATTATATATTTTCCATGCATTGTATGTATGTATTATTTTGATACTACATCTTCATTCTCCATTAGCCATCTGGTTCACTATACTTTTGAGAGAACCAAAATGTTGATTGCAAGATTCATGGTAGATAGGAGTGCAGTTGATTAATTTTTTTTCAAATTCATTATGTTATTTAACATTTATTTTATATGTGTTTATTTGAAAGACTCCATTTTTGTGATGTTGGAATAACTAAACCTATAATTTGGTTTTCAATTTTCTTCATTCATACATGTGGCATGCCTACTGAGACAACATTTTTATCCTTTATATATTTGGTTGTCATTTGATTAATGTTATTATTTTGGTGTTACACTATGTTTGAATAGATCTAAAAGTAATTTGCATGCTTTGTTTATAGTCCTTGCAGTCAATGTAATGAAATCTCTTTACATCATTCTATTAAATAATTAACATGCCTTGTATTTTTATTAAAAGAAGTTCAACGTTTTTTCTTTACATTGTTCAAAAAGTTCAGCATATCTTATTTACATTTTAGTTCAACATACTTGGTACATCCTTTGTTTCTACCCTTCACATTGGCATAGGCAAACAACTAACATGCTTCAAACACATTCTGTAATCAAATTGTCTCATTGCTTGAGGTGAAATCCCAGAGGCACTGTTTCAAATAGAAAACATGCCTTGAATAGTTCCACATATTGAAAAAATAAAAATGATTTTTATGCTTTGTATGTTCTTCCACATCTCTCATTTTTCTACTCGAGCTTGCAATCTTCTATGTGCATTTTTTCCAAATTCTTCAAATCTTTCTCAAATCCCTACCTAATTTGGCTTAGTGCACCTTGGGAACACTTCAGTCTGACATGCATTGAAACATTTTTGATGCTACACGAGTGAAGAAAGGTATTCCCTCAAGTTTACCCATCCAACTAGAGCCAAGGGAGCTGATAGATTGGTCCCATGACAAATAGTTTGAAAGATGCACCATTGAGCAACTTTCAACTGAGCAACAATGCAACTTTTTGCACCAACGGAGATCAGGTTGCCAAATAGAATCCAAGTGAAATATCCTAGAACCTAGATACATGCTTATAGGGCTTCCCAAGATGATCCTTTTGCACTTCATGGATCTTTGATATCTCTCATGAGGTCCAAGATATGGATGTCCAAAAATTGTAGCCCAATTTGGCTTAGTGCACCTTGGGAACACTTCGGTCTGACATGCGCTAGAACATTTTTGATGCCGCATGAGTGAAGAAAGGTCTCCCCTAGTGTTTACCCGGACAAGTGGAGTTGATGGAGCTGAAGGTTTGGTCCCACGATGAATGGTTTCAAAGATAGACCATTGAGAAACTTTCAATGGAGCAATAATGCAACTTTTTGCACCAACCGAGATTAGGTCACCAAATGGAATCCAAGTGGAGTTGATGGAGCTGACGGTTTGGTCCCATGATGAACGGTTTCAAAGATGCACCATTGAGAAATGGTTTCAAAGAATTAAGGATACACCAATGGAGATAACATTGATATCTTCATGATACTTTACTTAAATCAAATACTTTACTACTCTACCACAATTTATTTAAATCAAATACTTTACTACTTTCAACACATTCAACAAAGCCTTATATTTTATTGTACAAAAATTTATAAGACATCTTTTCTAACACATTTGAAACAAAGCCTTAAGAATTTTTTGTCCAATATTTGCATTCTTGCATGTATTTCATCATTATACAAGTTTGACTGTACACACCACCTTTCGTACAAAATCATTGTATATCATTGTTACAATATATTATAAATAAATATATCAATCTTATCAAAAGTCTGAGATATAAAATTTATCAAAATCTTATATACACAACTATATATCAAAATTTTAAGTTTCATTTCCACTCCTAAAGTGTATAGTTTTAACACATGGTACTCGATGGCATCTACATTCCAATTTTTGCATTCATAAGGTACAAAAAAATTACAAGTTTATAGGTTGAGAGAAAATTATGAATGTATAATTAACTAAATGGACCAAAGAACATGACTATCCAATGCATAGTGAAGTTTACCATCATAAAATATCTAGGCTAATCAAATGCATACCTCAATCTCTTATATCTATCATATATGTGTGCAACTGCACTTACAATCCACATACAAAACCAAGTTTATTGGCTCAAACAAATAAAGCATAAAAATACAATGAATGTATTGAACGTAACCGTAATGAACATGGAAAACCTTGCAGTTAGTTGCACTTACCTACTGAACTGTGCCCAGAGGGTCATCTCTCTGCTTGAGGGTATTCAATATTGCTTCATGATCAATAGTACTAATAGTCCAAAGTTCCTTTTTATTTGGTTTTCATTGACTTTTCAACAACTTAAAATTGGATTCTATAACAAGGCATGAATACATGAGAATGGTTTTGTGCTTCTCGTAGTCTTCAAATGTGGGAACACCATTATTTCTAATCATATATGTGTGTAACCATGTTCCCACAACAACATGTGATCCTGTTGGATATGTGAACATATCATCATCTGTCGTTGGTTGTGCAAGTTTCTGATTTCCTCATACACAACATGCTAACCAGTAATCTGATCTCTCATCATTCCCATATGGTGCAACCAATGTAAAAACATGTCCTGGCTGTAGAATATCTGAAAGATGGTCATAGTCATGTGAATAATCTATGTCATCATTTATTATAGAGAGTGTGATAGATAAATAAGTTAGATAGTGTGGAACCCATATATCGACCTAGTCACTTGACTTGCACTAATCTCAATCACACTGAAGACACTTGGAAAAAAACAAGCCAACTCTTGTGTCCAAATGGTCCATGTACTAGAATCTGAGCTTAAAAATGAATGCATTTTTGAATAATCTTTCATGGTTTGAAAATCCAAGCTATCTCCAATTGTGCCCAACTCAACCAACCAAAAGAATCTGCACACCATTGAATCAAGAGTTCGTCTATGACAATGTTGAAGTACACCAATCAAAAATAGAATGAGCATCAAGGAGTTTTGCAACTAAAATCCTCAATTTCTCCTTAACTAGAGCTCTCTTTACACATGCACCCGCTCCATCATGCTCCCCTTTTCCATGACCAGCCTAAAAAAATTCCAAATATGAGGTACACCTCTCTCCACATTTATTCTACATAACCAATAAAACATACGAGAATTTTTTAATTAACATGTGCAAATTATCTGACCAAATGAGATGTTTATCCATAGAAATATCATTTTCTAACAACCACTCCAAATAATTCTCAAAGAAATGTTGGACATACTCGTGAAAGTGAGATCTATCCTCACTCATTTAAAAATGGTATTCTCTGATTATCTTTTGGTCATCTTTGGTACTATCAGGGGAATGTCTATATGTTATGTGCACAAAAATAGAAACCTAAATAGAATTTTAATATTGAGCATGCAACTCATTTTGGGACTACGATGTATAGTTCTCTACAAAGTCAATGACCAATATAATAGTGCCAATCAGGAAAGTGTCCTTACAAATCCTAAATTGTTGATCCAACCAATGAGACTTGTGACTATGCCTTGCATACTTATAAAAAATATTCTTCCTGAAATCTGAAATAAAATCAACTACATTGCTTTCTTTTGTAACCAACTCACATCTAGAGCCTTCACCTCCACTTTTCAATGTATATTTAATAGTTTCATATACCTTTCTTTGGACAATTGTCTTTCCAAAATCATGTTTGTAGCCCTCATGAAAACATGAAACAAACTTCACTAGCCCACCACACTCTAAGCACTTGTTATTTAAGCAATCTTGTCTATAAAAGAAAGATCCATCAACTCTAGGACATAAAAAATGATCTAGCAAGTCTCTTGATGATTTTGGAAGAGCACTTGCACCACACTCCAACATTTCACTAGTATGCAAAGTAAAATTAATGGATCGTAACAATTCATGATGCATTGAACACTCCACATGATATTTACAACAAGTATTTTGAATCTTAAGAGGCACACAAAAAAAGGCTTGAATGCTTCAAAAGATTTTTTGGATATTTTCAATGTTGGATGTGTCTCACAAAATGTTTTAACAACATTGTTTTACTCAACTCCAAATAATGTTTTGGATGCGGGGTGCGGTCTCAAATGCCAATTCTCAACTTCAAGACACCCTTCATATTTGGTGACACTCTTGAGTTAGATTGCCAAAATAGTTGAATTTTATCCTTCACACCATCAGTAAGCTTCTTGTCACAACGTGTAAGTCTCCCACCATAAGTCCATGTATCATTTTGAAGAGGATCATCAAGTCTTTCTCTTCTTGCAAGTTCTCTATCCAAAGTTTTACAATTTAGGTTCAAGTCAACACATGTTTGTCTCATCAAATGAGCCTTTTTCAAATGCTGACTTACTAAGGAGGTTGTAAAAACCCTCCTAGCATCTCTCTTGTCTTTTTCCTTGGTATTCTTCCCAATGGAGTTAAGATCACTAAAACTATTTCTCACAATAATAACATTCCTCTCATTTTTCTTGTTCACACTAATCTTCAATTTGACTAGAATAGGTCTCATCTTCTGCATATCTAACAACTGCATAAACAATTGACATTGCTCAACCAATACCTTGTGGCTAAAAAACTGATCAAAAATTTTTGAAACCCACAACTGAACGGTTCTTTCTAATCGCTTGCCATCAAAATTGATCATTATGTTCTCATCAATTTCAAGTAACCATTTTGTTCTTCTTGAAGGTCTCAAATTTGAAGTTTGCCTTTCTTCCTCACAAGGGACTTCGTTTCTCATATAATTTGGAGATGTGTAACATTGATTTGGTTCTCATGCACCATTATCATTGTCAATACTATTGCACACATCTACGTGTTCATTTTCAAAACCTAGATTTTCATCTTCAATCCCTACATTCTCATTTTCAATATTATTGTCATAAATCATTTCAAATTCATGTGCTTCTTCACTTGAAACTGCATTTAAGGGTGGGCCTTGAAGAAATATTTTTCCATTAGTATGAAAGGAAAAATAGTTTTGAAACCATCAATAACACAAACATAGAAAGTCAGGTTCAGTGCAACCTAACAGACAAATTCAGGGGAACCAGACAAAATAACCTGAACAGTGTAACCCAACAAGAAGATTATAGTGTAACCCAAATGAATAGATTACAGTGTAACCTAACCAAAAATATAACTGAGGAGCCCGACAGACTACAAAGCAACCCAAACACTAGTCTACCGAGAGACAATTAGAATCCTGAGAAATGTGGATCTAACTTCCACGTCAGATAAAACAATTGTATTTTATATTTATCTTTTAATTAGCTTTAAATTCATTTCTCGAGGGACAAGAAATGTAATTTTAATTTCTTTAATCAGTCTAACTGATTAGAAACATGCAAACTAGGAGATCAAGGTCAAGTTGCTTTGATCATAGAGTTAACATTGTAATGCGTGAAACTCATTTAGGTAAAACTAATTGTATAAATAAATGTGTATTCAATCAGAACATATGGTTGTGATGATGATTGTAGCCACAAACACTTATATTGATTAGAGACAGATTTTTATGCAAAAGAATAGCCAAAGATGAAATCAGTTATCAAAAATGAGATCCAAGGCTACCGAGAAGAATAGAGGTACTGATCAATCACTATAGGTGATAAATGTACATGTAATCTTTATTGTATTTGTAATTAGAAATTATAGATTGCATATACTCAGGTCAATGAATATTTTGGAATACATTCTAACAAGTGTAGCAAATAGAAGAAATCCTTGAGAAAGGTGGATTTAACAATCCTTTGTAAATCTCTTAACCGAGTGCACACTAAACAGTGTTGCTAAAGCTCTTAACATAGTAGACCTTAACCAACCTCCACAAGATACTTCTAATAGGGTACATCATCAAAAGTGATCAAAATTGTAAGCCTTAACCGACCCCTTCCATTCTATAGATAGTGAAGTTTTGTGGGTTTCATCGCCACCGCAATTTTTACATTCTAACATGGGTTTTCTATGTTACCAAATATTGTGTCATGTGTCAATACATTTCATGAATGTTTCTATGAATGTTTACATGCTTATTAAGTTTATGATTTGATATAACATACACAAAGATAGAACAACACATATGGTTGGTACTACAATTGATTACTAAAAGGATTAAGGTTAAGTGATAGAAATTTTAAGGGTACTGATTCACCCCTCCCCTCTCAGTACGCACCATTCTATTATTTCTAACAATTGGTATCAGAGCTAGATCTCTTATTTGAAAAATTTTAAAGACTTAAGAGAAAAGATCATACAATGGAAAGGTACAAGTTAGACAAAGGTATTGAGAATCCAAAGCTAGAGATATAGATCTTATATGAGAAGTACAAAGTAGAAAGAATCAAGATGAGAAAACTACTAGATAAAATAAAGGTTATGGCATCTCACTATAATGAAAAAGACTATCATGAAGAGGAGATACCTGATCTATTTGGGTCATCAGGATCTACATCTAGCAAAGCATCAGACACATCTGAAGAAAGTATCACAAGTTTGAATGAAAGAAATCAACATTTGATAAAGCAAGTAAAAATACTGCAAATTAGTCAAGAGACACAAATGGTAAGAATGATTGATGTCATGAACAATTATAGGAAAGATAAACGAGAAAGAACACTAGCTATTGATGCTAGGAGGAAGATCACTGAAAGGCTACAAGAAAAAGAGTTAAAAATACAATGACTTACTGAACATCATCATGAGATCACCAATCATATTATTCTTATGAGTCAGGAGGCAAACTGAATGAACATAGAAATCATTGAAAGGATAGAAGCTATTGATGAACTGAGAGAATAAAATGAAAAATTGAAGCATGAAGTAAGAATTCAGAAACAACATAATGATATGATTAAGAGAGCTGAAGAAAGCACAAAAAGGATGGATGATTTTCTAGATGGACAAAGAAGAGTCAATAATAATACCAGACTAAGGTATACCAAGAATGGAGAATCACCATACCAAGGTGATCAAAAAGATGTCTACACAAATCCAAGACAAAGAAAGTAGTCATGTAATTACTGTAGAAAACTAGGCCACAGATCAAATGTTTGCAGGAGAAAAATAAAAGGTATTCCTAAATCCACACCTTCATTCATGGGAAATTGTTATAAATGTAACAAGAAAGGACATAAAGCATATGAAAGTAAATCTGAGGTGAAACAACCATAGAAGGAAACCTATATGGAAAAATATTGTCCTAATTGCAAAATGCATGAGAAAACATCCCTTGAATGCACAAAGAAGAAAAGACAAGCATGGAAGCCTAAAGATCAAGAAAATGCTTATCAACCAAAAAGAGTCGGTAACTCATATGTTTGGGATTACAATACATAGGCAAACTACACATGTGGAATATTTGGTCACATAGCTTCAAAATCCATGAGAAAATGGATGAGAAAGTCTAGAAGTTGGACTTGTAACACCCCAAAATTGGCATCTTGCAACCCTAACCAATTGTGTTGCACTTGTCATTCTTCTGAATCATCAAAGTCCTATTGTACTAGGCAATTCTAAGTTTTAACTGACTCTACTCGATCTAAGTGTCAAATGTAGAAAATCCTAAATCTACATTAATCATACATCATATTTAATTCCTAAATATCCATTGGCTAAACAAACCCTATGATTGAATTAATTTAATTATAAATTCCTAGCACTTTAATTAAATTAAATTCACCCTCTTTAGCTAAGACACATGGAAAAGGGATTAAATAATATTAAATTATTAAATAAATATCCTCATTTCAATAATTGAATTTAATTATTTAGATAATTGAGAAAAAGCAATTATGAGGTCATATTTATTTAATTAATTGAATATTCTCTCAAAAATCTCATCTCTGTTCAGAAATAGAATCTTTGAATTAATTGTGCTTTAAAGAGAAAGAAAATAATTTAATTCAAATAAAACAGAATTAAATCAAAGAAAGAAAACAGTTAAAGCAGAAAGAAAACAATTTATTATGTTCTTTTGAATAAAGCTTTCTAAATTAAACTAGCTTTTCTATCTGTTTTATTTCAAAGAGGAAAGTTTCTATTCTGATCATCTCTGAGTCAATAAAAGAACTCTCATTCTCTCATTCAAACCCTGAAACCCCACTCATTTTTATGCATTGTTAGAATACTGAATTATTGTCACATTTCTTGGTAATCTCATATAGAATAATTTTATTTTGCAATAAGATAGTTTCCATTTCTAGAATAATTGCATTGAAATCATGTCTTAGATTAATCTCACATCTTTCATTTCTTAGAATAATATTGCATTGTATTTCATTCATGGAGAAAAATCCTTCGTTCCTAGATTGGTCTATGGTTGTGAGACTCTCGTTCTGAGAGCTATTTTGAAAACCCCGTCTAGATAGAAGGAAACAGGTCGAATCATGCAGGCAGACAGGATGAATAATCTCATATTCAGTCTTGTGTGTATCTGATGAAGAAGGACTATGTTGAAGTGTATGGTGAATTAACAAGGCCAAATTTACCACATACATTTCTGGCGCCCACCATGGGGCAGAACATCTATTTCTGTCATCACATTTGAATTATTTTTGAAAATTTTGGATCATGTTTGTACTCTAATTTTGTAGGTAAAACAACACATTTCATCTTTGTTTTAGCGTGGAGCAAGTTTGAAAATTTCTTCTATCTTCTATCTATTATTCTCTTAGTGTTTTTGAAGATCTCATTTTGAGCCAAATCTGACTGCACCATTACATCCGAAGCATCGTTTCGGTTAAAAACGACTGTAAACATGCCTATACTTGTCAAAAGTTGAATCTGTGGCAAAAGTATTTTTCCCAAAGAGGCCGTACAACCCGTTGCACAGAAATCGAGTCAGATTACAGATTGTTTTGCATGTAGGCCGAGGCAAATTTTTGAAAAAAAAAAAATTAGGTTTTTTTTCACTATGTTAAATTTGACGACCATCAAACCATCATTCCCCATGACCTTCTGTGACAGCCACAAAACCATCAATTTTAAACTCGCAGGTTGATGACATCAGCAGGGTTTGAAAAATTTTTTGCCTTCACCATTGAGCTTTTTGAATTTGCAATCTGACTTTAAACGATCATATCTTGCTCATTTTAGGTCCAAATTGAGTGCAATTTATTTTTTATTTTGGGTAAAATTGTCTGAAGATTTCTAGGTTGTTCTTAGTTTCTAGATTTTAGTCACAAATTTATCAGAAATTGCAGGTTTTCATCACTGTACCTACCTAATCCTGTGTTTTGCAACTTCTAGAGCCTCGTACAGGCTCATATGGTAACATTTTTTAATGCAATGTTTTTTGAAAGTGCGTGATTTTTTATCTACTTTCTGAATATGCAATCAGATTTATGATTTTATGATTTTTTTAACATTGACGAGTTTTGGGCTTTGTTGTTCTCTGATTATCTTATTTATTACAGCCTAACAGTGGTTTGCAAGACACTGAGATAAAGAAAAAGCCATCATAAAGCTTCTAACACGTTTATTGCAGGATGTTGAAATGAAGAAAGGCATTACAAACTACTAATGGGTTTATTGCAGGATGTTTGTTGAAGACCTTGCATTTTTTCACAAATTCTTATATATGTTTCTGGTAGTTAAAACACACTTCGGTTGGTGCTTAAAATGAATCATTGTCTTGTGTGATTGAAGTGTTTTTTAGATTGTAATCCTAAGAACTACACGAACGTATCCTCTCCCCTTGCCTTTATGGATCTTGGGTGTAAGAGAAATTCATGTGATTCTTCTAGAGTGACTACCTCCTGAGAGCTTTAGCAGAGCCAGTGAGAGTGGATGCCCAACCGGTAATAGGCTAAAGCCAAGCCCTTCCAAACCAGTATACAAAAAATACTATTGTGATTAATGTCACAATAGACAAGTGTGAATTCATTGTGGCAACCAAAATCTACTCGAGTACCCTAGTGGTGCGTTAAAGTCCTGACATCGTTAAGGTGAAAGCCTTGCTTTGAAAGGATTGGGAGAGCCCCCTTTATTGGGAAAATGACTTGATCACAACCATCTGAATGGATGATCTTACTACAAACTGTTGTTCTAGTTTTCCAAAAACCCTCTATCTGTTGGCATGGAAGGTTAGAGATCGACTAAGACGCCCCACATTTTACATCTTTTAGTAGAGATAACAGCCCTTTGGGAAGCAATTCCTTTAGGGTTCAAAGCTTGGTATGCCTGAGAAGTGAGTACATATGTAAGGAGGAGCCCATGCTTCCAAGCTTCTAAGTTATCTGCTAAGAGTAAGCGTAGCTGAGCTTTGGTTCAAGTGGGGATTCAAAAGATATTGTCTTGGCTATCCTAGGATTGTGATGTTCTTGTTCTGGTACTACAAATATTCTATTTAATGTGTTTTGCATGGGTGTATCATTTGAAAAATCGAAACTATCATCAAAACACATAAACTGTCAATCTTGAACATGTTCAAAACAATCTATAACTTGAACTATCTGTCAGAAAACAACATGATTTCATCTTGGGAAACACAAACTAGTCTCAACAGTCTGATTCAGTAAACATTATTTTTTCAACATTTGCATAGTTTCACGTGAAACTGGAGTCTTTTGTCCAAAACAACAAGCTAAAATCTGTGAGTCAAGTGTACTTCTATCAAATCTGGTCTCTGATATGGGTCTGTTTTTCTACCATCTATCTTCACACAGTCTGAAACTTGGTTTCTTGGGTTGAGAACTACGTGATTCTTACTTAAACTGGTCTCATCTCATGTCTTTTTGATCTCTTTCATCAGTGTCATCATGCCTTGTGTCACAATAGTCATCTCTTGGCTGTTCTAGCCTCATCTTAGATGATTTCCACCAAGGATACTTCACCTTTTGGCACATTTTATGTAATTACTTTGAGACAGTTTCAAGTTTGGTCCTAGTTCACATTCCTTGTTCAAAACTTTGTCTATGACTGTCACAACTCGAAGTGGCAAAATATTTCCTTCAATCAATCAAGATGAATCTTTACTTTCCACACCATTACCGGCTACATCTAGTGAGGAATCATCTCGATCTCCCTCCCCGGTACATCGACCTTACAATAAATGGTCATTTCCCATGGATCTTATTCGGGTTCAAAATCCTTTGTTCCAAGAAGACCCAAATTTAGAGAATATTCAATCTTTACATACCGAGTCTTTACACCTTGAATCCTTGCATTTTGGCAAGATGGAAGATCATAACCAATCAGGTGGTGAGGTTAGCAGAACTGAACTCTTTAGAAATTGGGGTAAGTCCCATTCTAAAGACCCCCCTAATGATGTAGAAGTAGAAATCACTCTAGAAGAGATTGCACAAGCTCGTGCTAACAAAGATTTTTGTAAAATGATGAGAATTCTACTAGCTGAGGAGAAAGAAAAATACATTCTTGAACTAGCCAATCAAGGGGCTAAGTTACCTTCCAATTATGTTGTAGAAACACTTGTTGAGAAAGAGGAAGAAACTAAAAATTCCCGCTTGCGCAAAGAAATGCAAACTATGTGAGAGAAACTCTCTCAACTCTTGAAAGAGAAAGACAAACCTGTTACACAATTCACACTGGAAAGCATTTGTCCTTTCCCATTTGATAAAGATCTTCACATGCCTCCTTTTCCCAAAGTAGTTGAACTTCCTAAATATGAAAAATACTTGGGTACATCTTACAGTCAAGACCATTTGAGAGAATTTGGTGCTCTCTCCATGGAATTCATACATGACACAACCTATCTCATGTGTCTTTTCCCACGTAGTTTTGGAGGGTTGGCTATGGATTGGTTCTCTAGACTATCAACTGGCATCAAGACCTTTGACAAAATTGACAATTTATTTCTGCAACACTATTCTCACAACATCCAACATCTAGTTCATATTCGAGATCTTTTCAACTTGAAACAAAATAATGCAGAATCCTTCTTGGCATTTCTCCAAAGATGGAGAGAACTCTGTACACGATATTCTCACAAGATACCTAAATCAGAAAAGTTGGATATCTTTCTCGATAATCTTCTCCCCAACTTTGGGTATCAAGTACAACTACAAGGTCCTCTAACCTTTGGTGACATGATTAAACAAGCTGTAAGAATCAAGACATTTATGATCAAGAAAGGAGAATTGACCTTACACATAGAAAATAAACAAGGATCTTCTTCCTCAAGCAAAGATAAGTCTAAATTTTCCAACAAGAACCAAAATGTTGTGAATAATGGTGTTGTAGACAATGTGAATCCTAAGCCTTCCAATGCTTCCTTTAATCTCACTACCATGATGCAACCAGCCAAAGCCACTGAACAGGCTGCGACAGAATCCAAACTGAGTACTTCATGATTTTCTGGAACTAAACCTTGGGTTCCTAGGCCCAAGCGTGATTTCACTCCTTTAGGGGAACCTCTTGAGGCAGTTTACAAGACTCTTGTGGACAACCATTTGCTTACTCCTTTGAATAATTCGTGACCTTATGATTCGCAACCAAGACCTCTTGGTGGAATGAATTCGCTTATTGTGATTTTCACCAAAACAAAGGTCATAAAATCGCTACTTGTCATAAATTGTGGCATATAATCTAGGATATCATCGATAGTTAGGTTATTTTTGTGGGAGGTCATAACAAAAATTTTGATTACCAAGCTTTCAAAGACCCATTCCTCCTCATGGAAAAGGTGAATCATCTAAAGGAAAAATAACTGATGCTAAGGTCAACTATACTTACACCAATAATGACAATGTTATTAATATGGTTGAACCTGTTGATACTAAATATTGTAATGTCATCATTTTCAAGGGAAAGGAAGATACTTCCAAGTCTAAAACACCTTTCATTTTGTGAGGGTCTACACCTCAATCTTCTGAACAAGGACAGTCTCAAGTCAGCGCTAATGTTGTTACTCGATCTCGCGCTAAAATCATTCTCAAAGGCCCTGAGCCTTCTATATCTACATCAACTCAACCTTTAGACAAAGCTAAGGTTGAATCTGTTACTAAGAATCCAAAAGTGGGTTCCTCATCTAACGCTACCAATTACAGCATTCTTGATCAATTGCAACGTACTAATGCTCAGATAACTATTTTTGAGCTCCTAAAAATCTCCCCTGCTCACAAGGAAATCCTGGACAAAGCCCTCATTGAGGCAAATGTCCCAAAAGATCTTGATCTCGACTAGTTTCAATCTATGGTAGGTCACTTGACCTCCTCACATTACTTGTCTTTCTCTAAGGAAGATGACCATTCTTTGAGTCACCCGCATAATAACCCTCTGCATATTGAAGTCATGATTGGTCCAAAGCGTGTTCGCTATGTTCTCATAGATAATGGCACTGGCCTAAATATTTTCTCTGCTAGTTTCCTTATTGAGTTAGGCTATGGAAAGGATTGCATTGATGCTCACATAAATACTACCATTAAAGCTTATGATGAGGAAGAACATAAATCCAAGGGGTTAGTTGTGTTGCCAATAAGAGTTGGTCCTGTTGAACAAGATGTTGTCTGTCAAGTGCTTGACATTCCTTTGGCATACAATATTCTGTTAGGAAGGACATGGATCCATGAAATGCAGGCTGTCCCTTCAACATACCATCAGTGCATTAAGTTCCCATTCCAAGGATCTGAAGTGACTATATCTGCTAATACACGCTATGATTGAAATGCCCTCACAAAATCTACTGACATCTTTGTGCCTACCAACAGAGAATCTATTGAACTCCTTGAGAATAAATTAAAAGAAATGGAGAAGAGTTTGACACTCAAAGAAACTGATATGGGAGGATATCAGATTGAACCTGTGCTATCTATTACATCTTTTCCTTTGTCCCCACACTCTTTTGGGAGACCTTCTGAAAGCACTAAACCTTCTACGGTTCCTCCTCCAACAAAGTATGTTGGTACCTTTGTACAAGCCACAGTACCATTAGAAGAAGAAGCTAAAAATAGAGCTATCAAATATTTGATCTATAAAGGAGAAGACAATTTTGAACAAACTCCTCCTTATGACATAAAACCTAAGCAATATGGAAAAGGTTTATCTATTATGCAACATTTTGGATATAAAGGAAATGGTCCCATAGGTGTAAATCATAAGGTATTGATTGCACCACTTGAAGCTATTGGTCATAGAACATGCAACTCTATAGCTATAGGCTTCCAGAAACACACATTCTAACTGGGAATAAACAAGTTTATACCTCAAGAAGATAAACAACCAACACTTGAAGAAACACCTAAAACTATAGAATTTGAAGATAGCTCTGATCAGGATACTTTTCCTTATCCTATTCCTCCAGACCTAGCAACATTCTTTGCTGAGCCAGATAACTTTATACCACGTGTTAGTACAGTAGACACTGAAAGTGATTCTAATACTACCGCTTCACTTGCTCCATTAACTTATGAGGAGTGGAAAAACATATATACTCTGAACCCTAGTCATCAGGGTGATTTGTACATACCACCACACTTTCAAGAATATTTTGACCAAGAATTCCAGTAACTTCTCATTACACCAGGAGCAATTGATGTTACAAACACTACTGAGGTACCTAGGTCAAAATGTGCTCATATAACCATAGCAAAGGTTCTAGGTAGAACTCATCCCAACTGGGAACAAAGGGTTGATTTCACTCATGTTCTTGATATGACACCTAATGATGAAATAGACTCATGAATATGAGTTTGACATCTTGTCATATGCCACTCCTGACAGAGATATAGATACAGCTAATGCATATGAAAACCTTCTCAAAGTAGGTGAACGGTCTAGTGTAGGGTCACATGAGTCTGACTCCCTAGGTGTTAACATGTCGTCTACTACAGTCGCTAGGAATCAAAGGAATTATACTATACCTCTAGATGAGATTGCTTTGGGTCTCGACTTTCTTGTCCATGCCTTTGATGATTATACCATGAATGCACTTTAACCTGTCACTCCTCTTTCACTACGCCATCATGAGCTTATAGACTGGAACTCTACCTCCCCATCTAATGAAGTCCTTACGTTCCAAAATTATTATACTCTTTCCTATTACTTACACGTTGTCGAACCTATAACGTCTCCCACTAGTGAAGCAAGTGTCAACATGACTGAGGTTGACATCAAGTATCTTAGTCACAAAATAAAAAGAAGGAAAAATAGGCGCTCTGATGGTGAAAACCACCTCGTGGAAGTATCAGAGCCTAAAATAGTCAAAATAAAAGATTTATCCAAGGGTGAAAACCTCTCCGAGGCGCCCGAGGATGAGATACTTGATGCACTTCCAAGTCATTTTCAAGAAAGATCATCTATGCTTATTGAACCAACTCAACCTATCAACTTGGGTACAGAGGCAGAACCTTAGATTATTCACTTGACACAATCACAATCAGAGGCAGAAAGAGAGGAATTCACTACATTCTTCAGAAGTAAAAAGATTAACTTTGCATGGAAATATTCAGACATGCTGGGATTAGACCCTAATCTAATCATGCACCATTTGTCCATTGCACTAGGTGTTAAGCCCATCAAGTAGAAGCTTTGCAAAATGCATCCACACATAGCTCTACTTGTCAAAGCTGAATTGGAGAAATTACTTAAGGCAGCGTTTATCAGAGTAATTGATTATGTAGAGTGGATCTCTAATATTGTTCTAGTATCAAAACATGATAAATCTATAAGAGTCTGCACAAACTTTAGAGACTTGAATTTTGCATGTCCTAACGATGATTTTCCATTGCCCAATATTGATATTATTGTAGATATTATGGCAGGGTATGAAATGTATTCACTAATGGATGGTTTCTTTGGCTATAACCAGATAAAAATTGCACCAGAGGACCAAGAGAAAAGTGCCTTCACATGTGCCTGGGGCACCTTCTATTGGAATGTCATGCCCTTTGGACTCAAAAATACCGGTGCTACATATCAGAGAGCTATTACCACCATATTTCATGACATGATGCATAAAACAATGGAATATTATGTGGATGACACTTTATCTAAGAGCATGCACTAAAAGAAACATCTTGCCGATCTAGGTCCTATACTAGATCGTATGGAACAATTTAGTCTAAGGCTCAATCCTAAGAAATGTGCATTTGGCATAACATCTAGAAAATTGCTTGGCTATGTCATCTCTACCAAAGGTATTGAAGTAGATCCTGCAAAAGTAAAAGCTATCATGGAAATGCCGCCACCAAAAAATATTAGACAAATGAGAGGACTTCAAGGCCGACTGCAGTCTATCCAATGTTTTATCTCTCAACTGGCAGACAAGTCCCAACCATATACCAAAAATTTGCACAAGGGTGTGGCTTATCAGTGGAACAAAGAATGTGATGAAGGGTTCACACAAATCAAATAGTATCTTGTGAACCCACCAATCTTAATGCCTCCCATTCATGGGAAGCCACTTATACTTTACATATCTACTATGGATACATCATTGGGTATCTTATTGGCTCAAGAAGATCAACACAAAAAAGAGAGGGCTATCTATTACATTAGTAGAACTCTGGTCTCATATGAAACAAAATATTGTGCTATAGAGAAGGCTTTCCTTGCAGTGGTGTTTGCTTCACAAAAATTGTGGCACTACATGTTGGCTCATACTACACGTCTAATTGCTAAAATTGATCCTCTAAAATACTTTCTCACTAAAGCTACCCTCACAGGTAGACTAGCTAAATGGGTCATGCTTCTCAATGAATTTGATATTGAATATGTTGAAAGGAAAGCCATTAAGGGACAGGAAATAGCAGATCAATTGGCAGAAGCACCTCTAGTAGATCAAAAACCATTGCACATTGAATTTCCAGATGAGTCCATATTACTTCTTACACATCGCTCATGGACTATGTTTTTTGATGGTTCATTTACCCAACAGGGGTCAGGTGTTGGGATACTGTTCATTACACCTCAAATGTACTCTTTACCAAAAGCATATAAGATGTTGTTTCCTTGTACAAACAACATTGTTGAGTATGAAGCCCTAATCAATGGTATGAAGATTGCCCTTGAGTGGCGAGTAGACAAACTAAATGTTCTAGGAGATTCACAGCTAGTCATCAATCAAGTCAATGATATCTATCAGACAAGGGACGACAAATTGGTACCTTATAAATAGTTGGTTGATGATCTTAAAAAGTATTTACTCATATCACATTTCAACAAGTTCCAAGGGTAGATAATAAAGAAACAGATGCCATGGCTACTCTGGCCTCCATGCTACAGATGCCTAAAAATGATTTTAGACATGAATTCCTAGTGGAGACGTTACACTACCCAGCCTATGACTCCCCTGATTCCTGGATGATCTATTTTTTCATAGGACATGACTCGTCCTGCTACCATCATATCTTCTCCTACCTTCATGACCAGATTGTTCCAGACACTTACTCCTGGAATGAGAAACATCACTTAATCCACAGTGCTTCACGGTTCATCATCATCGCTAATGACTTGTATAGATGTGGTCTAGATGGTACCCTCCTTAGGTGTTTAGAACCCGATGAATCCAAATGAACGTTAGTAGAGGCGCATGAAAGCATCGGTGGGTCTCACTCTAATGGCCTGACATTGGCCCATAAACTTATTAGAGCTAGTTACTATTGGCCAGATATGGAAAAAAAACTAACACAGTTTGCTAAGTTTTGCAAACAATGTCAATTACATAGTAACTTGATTCATGCTCTAGCCAAGGAGCTCATTCCATTCATTACTTTTTGGCCCTTTCAACAATGGGCCTTTGACTTGGTGGGTCAGATTTACCCCTCGTCCTCCAATGGACATAAGTTCATTATTACAGCTATAGACTATTTTACTAAGTGCGTGGAGGCAGTCCCTCTCACCGTTGCCAGTGGAAAAATAGTAGCTATGTTTATTCTCAACTACATCATCTGCAGGCATGGTGTACCCTCAGAAATTATCACTGATAATGGGGGACAATTCAAAAACAAGTATTTGACAAAGCTATGCTCTAAGTTTAAAATTACTCAACATTGGTCTTCCATATATTATCCTTAGGGTAATGGACGGGTGAAGCATCCAACAAAACAATCCTTAAAATATTGCATCGCACAGTGCATAAATTCAGACGAGATTGGCATCTCCAGCTCAATCCAGCTCATTGGGCATACAGGACAAGTATAAGAACGCCAACAGGGGCTACTCCCTATGCTTTGGTTTATGGATCAGATTTTATGCTACCAATTGAGGTTGAGATTCCTTCTCTGTGAGTCTCTCTGAAAGGCCTCATTACTGATAAAGGTACCAGAATATCTCATCTACAAGAGCTAGAATTACTTGATGAACATCATCAAATAGCATTCAATCACCTTAGATAATACCATAAAAGGATGTCCAAGAGCTATAACAAGAAGGTTAGACCAAGGGATTTCCAAGCGAGTGTCCTTGTTCTAAGGGAGAACCCTAAGAATCAACAACATCAGATCCAAAAAGGGAAGTTTGAACCAAATTGGCTTGGTCCATATGTTGTCACTGCAGTGTTTAGGTCTGATACCTATCAACTCTCTACTACTGAAGGAGAACAACTCAAAGAGCCCATCAACACTCTTCATCTGAAGCAGTTCTACAGCTGAGACATCTTCAGTGTGCTCATGTATATGCTAAAGTCCTGAAAAAATCCTAAAAATCAAAAAATGTCATGAAAAAAATGATCATCTTAGTGAAAACCTAGCGATAGGTGCTTTGATGTATCTCCAAAAAAAAATTATATATTCCAAAAATACAAAAAAATTAAAAAAATTAAAAAATACAAAAAAAGAGAAAAAGAAAAAAAAAGTGTCATTGATGAAAACCTGGCAAACAGGTGTCATGGTACCAAAAAAAACAAAAGAATTTTTGCCAAGAAGGTGAAAACCTGGTAAACAGGCACCTCTTGTTCCACAATGCTATATCTATTGCAACACCACTTGGCTTCATGCATTTGCTTTCCTGTATTGCTGCTTTCAGGCTTTCCTGTTTTAATTTGCTTTCAGTTCCCGTCAAGACACCAACTCACATGGATTGAGACAGGTCATACTCTCAGGGAAACCCTCCTAATATAGGGGGCACTATCCTTTTATCTTTTAAGGATCCTCTTCACATCAGTCACCAGTGGTTCTCACTGCATCTTCCTACTGATGTATAGCTTATACCATGATCGCTTCATTTGAGCATCTCTCTCGCATCAGTCACCAGTGGGTCTCACTGTGTCTGCCTACTGTCGCTATTCTATTGTGGTTGCTCACATTTGTTACAGTTGGATTTATACTCACATGTTTTATCTATCGATACTCGGTCTTGATGATTCTTTTCTTTAGTTTGTACATATCTTTTGGTCACTTTTGTGACACTCTGGTCCCTTTGCAAACCCTCATGACTTGTCATTGATTCAAGGCCATACTCTTGGGGACTATCAAATCTTGTTTTTCCTTGCAACATATGTCAAGTTAGTCATAATTACTTGGGGGCATGGGCCCCCCATTTGATCACATCTTTGGTTTACACCCGAATCAGTAATCTTGTCACTTCTCAAGGACAACTCTCTACTGACACAAACTGGTATTTTTTAACACCACCATAAACAATGTTTTTTAACACTATCTTTGGACACATCTATGTTTTTAAACACACGTCAGATATCTCACATGTAAACATCTATTGATAACATTCAAACACAATGCACTCACAAGCACAATAGTATTTTTCAACACCTCTCCACATGAACACATTCACAAAACTTTGAAACTGGCTGAGCTATGCTTGAATATTTCTTTGTATGTTGTCTATTCTCATGGATTTCATTGACATTTTCTTTGTCTACTGCTTGTTGGTATAGTCCCGATGATCTGACAACGTCAAAAAAACAAGGTGTATGTGATAAGATCTCCCGCACTAAGGTGGAACAGCCTCACATCCCTCGATCTTGTTTATTTGTACGCCATGGTGAGGTCGATACTATCTCCTTGCTTGTTATTGCTCTGTTTGTTATTGTTTTTTTTGTTATTGATCTATTTTTTTATGCATGACCGCACTCATGGTTATCTTGGCTTTGAATGCCTCGATACTGGTGTACTCTTGCAACATTAACTGGAAACAATGTTCAGGTCATCTTGGCTTTTGTGCCCTGGTGCTTACATTTGTTTCCTACATTTCATC
>MU227830.1:2050502-2060891 GCA_018584345.1 Thuja plicata | reverse complement strand
TTGCATTTTCATATTGCATCTAGCATAGGATTGTGTTTTCATTCTAGACTTGCATTGTGGCAACAATTCAGTGTTCTCTTCTTTGCATTCTCCTGGGTTCATACATAGGGGAGTTCTTCTTTAGAGTCTTGGTTTCATCATGACTGAACAAGTGTTTGATCCTCGCTCTCTATCTTCAGCTATATGCTCAATCCATTTTCGTGATCAAAATCAAAATCTGACACATCTATATCGCTCAAAATCGCATTTTAAAATTTTTGGGACTGACGCGATCGGACGCTTGTGCAGTCAACTTTTTGACATCTCTTTCTTGTCAGAATCATATCATATCACCATTTTCTCAAATCTTTGACTTTTTTCCTCAAAATTCAACTCTAGTTAGCTCTGGTCAACCCTAGTCAAACTTGGTCAACCATACCTCAAAATCACTCAAAATTGATTTTGAATCTTCTGAATTCTTTTGTAATCTATTCTGAGTTCTTCTTGATCTCCGACTCAACATCTATCTATAATTTTTTTCTCTCCATCATCATTATGATGTGTCATCTTTCTATTTCTCTCCCGAGGGGGCAGGATGATTACATAATTAAATCTATTTCAATCAGTCTGATCTAATTTTCAAAAGTCCTCATTGCTAGGGGCATCTCATCACTTGGGGCATGTTCAGTTTTTTTGTACCTCACAGTCAAAACTGGATACTCCACAATCAATAAGGTCATCTCTGTTCCTTACATCTTGTCATCTTTTAAGTATCTAAGTAATCTAACTCGGATTCTTGAGGATCAAGCTCCGTTCTGGAGATAGTTCTCGAAAACTATCTTTTTGGGATAGGTATCGGGGAAATCTAACCCTGACTCCTGATAATCAAGCTCCATTCCAGAGATGATTTTGAATCTCTATTGACTATCTTTTGGGATAGGTATTGGGGCAATCTAACCTTGACTCCTAAAGGTTAAGCCTTGTTCTGGGGATAGCTTTGTGAAAGATGTCAATCTAACCAATGTCTTGGCAATCTAACCTAGATATTGGGGGACTAAGCTTCATTCTAGAGATAGTACTAAAATCTCTATTGATTATCTTGTTGGATAGGTATCAGGGAATTCTAACCCTAACTCCTGAAGGTTAAGCCTCATTCTCAGGATAGCCTTGTGAAAGATGTCAATCTAACCAATGTCTTCGCAATCTAACCTAGATATTGGGGGACTAAGCTTCATTCTAGAGATAGTCATAAAATCTCTATTGATTATCTTGTTGGATAGGTGTCGGGGCATTCTAACCCCGACTCCTGAAGGTTGAGCCTCGTTCTGATGATAGTCTTGTGAAAGATATCAAATCTATTTAGGTATCAGGGCATTCTAACCTAGATTCCTGAGGATCAAGCTTCATTCTGAAGACCTCCCTCAAAAAATCTATTTGACCAATGTCTCGGCAACCTAACCTAGACTTCAGAAAGTTAAGCTCTATCCTGGAGATGGCTCTAAAAATCTTTGCATCATCAATTGTTCAAATATATTCTTCTATGCTTCAAGCATCAAACTATTCTTTGAATCAATGCACTACTCGCACATCAATTCAAAGAGGGGCAAAATTAACACCCCAAAATTGGCATCTTGCAACCCTAACCAATTTTGTTGTATTTTTCATTCTTCTAAATCATCAAAGTCCTATTGTAATAGGCAATTCTGAGCTTTAACTAACTCTACTCGATCTAAGTGTCAAATGTAGAAAATCCTAAATCTACATTAATCATACATCATATTTAAATCCTAAATATCCATTGGCTAAACAAACCCTATGATTGAATTAATTTAATTATAAAGTCCTAGCACTTTGATAATGATTAAATTAAATTCACCCTCTTTAGCTAAGACACATGAAAAAGGGATTAAATAATATTTAATTATTAATTAAATATCCTCATTTCAATAATTGAATTTAATTGTTCACATAATTGAGAAAAAGAAATTATGAGGTCATATTTATTTAATTAATTAAATATTCTTTCAAAAATCTTATCTCTGTTCAGAAATAGAATCTTTGAATTAATTGTGCTTTAAAGAGAAAGAAAACAATTTAATTCAAATAAAACAGAATTAAATCAAAGAAAGAAAATAGTTAAAGCAGAAAGAAAACAATTTATTGTGTTCTTTTGAATAAAGCTTTCTAAATTAAACTGGCTTTTCTATCTATTTTATTTCAAAGAGGAAATTTTCTATTCTGATCATCTCTGAGTCTATAAAAGAACTATCATTCTCTCATTAAAAACCTGAAACCCCACTCATTTTTATGCATTGTTAGAATACTGAATTATTGTCACATTTCTTGATAATCTCATATAGAATAATTTTATTTTGCAATAAGATAGTTTCAACTTCTAGAATAATTGCATTGAAATCATGTCTTAGATTAATCTCACATCTTTCATTTCTTAGAATAATATTTCATTGTATTGCATTCATGGAGAAAAATCCTTCGTTCCTAGATTGGTCTATGGTTGTGAGACTCTCGTTCTGAGAGCTATTTCGAAAACCCCATCTAGATAGAAGGCAACAGGTCAAATCATGTAGGTAGACAAGATGAATAATCTCATATTCAGTCTTGTGTGTATCTGATGAAGAAGGACTATGTTGAAGTGTATGGTGAATTAACAAGGCCAAATTTACCACATACAGGACTAACCCCAGAGATGTCTGTCACCAACAACATCTATGATATGCACACAAGGATTACATTGGAGCATATGGCCCTAGAACACCTTGAATAAAAAAGGGAGAAGATGATGGAATACATGAACAACTCCCATTTCCAAAATTTTGACAAGTTGTAAGTATTTACACCTTTGCCCTTACTATCAAAAAAGGGGGAAAATGATATGATATAAGGGAAAATGCTATGAATATATGGGAAAATGATATGATAAAGATGATAAGGTGAAAAGTGAGAATAGTATAAAGGTAAGTGTACTTACATATACTTATACTATACCGACATATACATAGGGGGAGTCATAATGACAAGGTGAACACTTGGTGTACATTACTAAGCACTTTAGTACTTTGCACATATCGGTTTTTGATACTAATGTCAAAGGGGGAGATTGAAGATATATTTTTCCATTAGTATGAAAGGAAAAATAGTTTTTAAACCATTGGTAACATCAACATAGAAAGTCAGATTCAGTGCAACCTGACAGACAAGTTCTGGGGAACCCGACAGAATAACCCGAATAGTGTAACCCGACAGAGGAACCTGACAAAGAGATTATAGTGTAACCCGACATAATAGATTACATTGTATCATGATAGAATAGATAACAAAGGAGCCCAACAAACTACAAAGAAACCCGAGCACTAGTCTACCAAGAGACAGTTAGAATCTCGAGAAATGTGGATCTAACTTCCACGTCAGATGAAACACTTGTATTCTATATTTAGCTTTTTAATTAGCTTTAAATCCATGTCTTGAGGGACAAGAAATTTAATTGTAATTTTTTTAGTCAGTCTAACTGATTAGAAACATGCAAACTAGGAGATCAAGGTCAAGTTGTAAACCTTTGATCATAGAGCTAACATTGTTATGCATGAAACTCATTTAGGTAAAACTCATTGTATAAATAGATGTGTAATCAATCAGAACATATAGATGTGATGATGACTGTAGCTGAAAATACTTCTATGGATTAGAGATAGATTTTTATGCAGAAGAACAAACAAAGATGAAATTAGTTATCAAGAACAAGTTCCAAGGCTACCGAGCATAACAGAGGTATTGATCAATCACTATAGGTGATAAATGTACATGTAATCTTTATTGGATCTGTAATCAGCAATTCTAGATTTCATATACTCAAGTCAATGAATATTTTTGACTACATTCTAACAAGTGTAGCAAATAGAATAAATCCTTGAGAAATGTGGATTTAACAATCCTTTGTAAATCTCTTAACTGAGTGCACACTAAACAATATTTCTAAATCTGTTAACAAAGTAGACATTAACTAGTCTCCACAAGATACTCCTAATATGGTAGATCATCAAAAGTGATAAAAATTGTAAGCCTTAACCGACCCCTTCCATTCTGTAGATAGTGATCTTTTTTGCATTTCATCCCCACCATAGTTTTTACCTTCTAACAGGGATTTTCTGTGTCACCCAATTTTGTTTCATGTGTCAATACATTTCATGAATGTTTACATGCTTATTAAGTTTATGATTTGATATAACATACACAAAGATAGAACAACACATATGGTTGGTAATACAATTGATTACTAGAAGGATTAAGGTTAAGTGATAAAAGTTTTAAGGATACTTATTCATCCCTCCCCTGTCACTACAAACCATTCCATTATTTCCAACAGGCCTATGTCCACATCTTCATTAGAATTTAACATACCTTGTCTCCTTTTCTGATGGGAAACCCTATCCATTTCTCTTTACACTTCAATCTCTTCATTTTTGAGCTTCCTCTTTCGTTTATTCTTTTGAAGACTACTACTCCCCATGCTGAGACCAAAAAGGTGATGCAAAAACCTTTGATAATATAGAGATTCCAATAGATAGGATGAAAAAAGTGTTTTTTTGTCTCTCGTAACTGATTTCCCGTGATATTCTCTGCAAAAAAATGTGCTTCCTGGATAGGGACTCAAAGAATCAATTTTTTCTTTTGGATACCAGTAAAGCGTATCAGATATCAGATATCAAATAATATCAGATATCCGATATAATCGGACATCCGATATTATTGGATATCCAATATCTCCCACCCATATTTGGCTTGAACCTTTTAATTTTCATCATATTTTGAATGTTTATTTTACTTGTCATTACTATTATATTTTAACAATAATACTAATACATTAATATTAATATTATATTATTATATAAATATTTATAGCTCTCTCTCTCTCTCTCTCCTAGGTATTATTGTTATAATATAAATATTAATAAATAATTAATACCAATCTTATACTATTATACAATAGAGAAATAAATAATCATAATATAATACTAATTTATATAATACAATAGTAATATTTAAATAATTATATAATACTAATGCTATTACAATCTAATATTAATATTAAAAAAAATTAAATTTATAATATATAAACTAAAAATATAAAATCGTAAATTTGAGAGCCTAAAATCATAAAATTGAAAAGAGGTTTGAAATCAAAATGTTGAATTTGGGAGGGAGTTACCAGATATCTGATATCATCGGATATCTGATAATATCAGATATACAATTAGGCTTGGTATTTGCTTTGGGTTTTGGCTTTGCAATACCAAACGTGGATGGTCAACCCAAATGACGTGTTCACCATATTTTATGTGATCTCTAGACTTTGACCATGTAGCTGACGACCATTTTTCATCTAAAATTGATAAAAAAAGGGTTTCTTAAAGACATTGTTAGCTTTCCATTAATATAATTGCTATCAGAATTTTATTTCAGTAAGTAATTATTACTTATTTTCTAATTGAGTTATCTCTAAATTCCTGATTGACAGACTAATTGAAAAACAACCCTAACTTTCAAATGGTTTAACCTTTTTGAAATCTGAAACATGCGTCACATTCTATGTCTTGCCTACTATAAGAAAAAAAAAAAGTTTGCAATTTTGTAAAGTTTAGAATTAGTTAAGGTGGTCAGACACGAGAGTTTTTTATTTTAAATAAGTTGTAGTAGAAAATTCATAATTAATTATTTATTTGGTAAAAAATTACACAAAAATATGCATCACATTTGGGCATGAGTTACTACTTATATATAGAATCTTGTGAAAATATATGATCATTTGATTATGATTAAGGTGGTTAGACATACATGTACTTTTTACATTTTTTCCTAAATTTTTTGTACTACTACATTGAAATCTAAAATATTGAACAATTAGATTAATGTTTTTTAGACAAGTACTAGTAGTTTAGAAACTACATTCAATTTCCTATAGATCCCGTTCTTACAAATTTTTCCCATAAGGTTGATAAGATTTTCAACGTTTTACGTCAAGTTGACTTACCCTGATTTTCTGATTTTTCATTGCCACTTAAGGCCATAGCTTGGTATACCATGATTCTGCACATACCCAAATATGTTAGATTCTTTTTAGGACTTGTAGGCTATTATAGAGATTTCATCCAAAATTTCACTCAGATAGCTAGTGCACTATACACCTTTCTTACAAAAGAGGTTGAGTTTACATAGACATAAGCCTGTGATGAATCTTTCCTGCAACTCAAGTCCCTTCTGACAACTGCTCTAGTATTTAGGGGCCTAATTGTTCTTTACCATTCCACATACATACAAATGATTTTGACTATGCAATTGGTGATGTCTTAGGACAAAAGTCTAATAACCTTGAAAATGCTAAATGCTATATCAGAAAAAGTTTACATGGCCCAAAATTAAATTATATAGTTACTGAAAAAGAATTACCAGCAGTAATTTATGCTTTGAATAAATTCTACCATTATGTAATAGGATATCCCATCTTTGTTCATACTGACCATGCAGCAATCAAATATCTTATTAACAAACCTATCATCTTAGGCAGGCTAGCAAGATGGCTTCTTCTTTTGCAGGAATTTGACATAACCATAATTAACAAGCCAATGAAAGAAAATGTAGTAGCTAATTATGTATCCATACTTTAGAATGTTGACAATGATACTAATGTGGTAGATGACACATTCCCCAATGAACATTTATTCCATATTATAGTCAAGAGTCCATGATATGTTGATATAGCTAATTACCTTGTAGCTGACAAGATGTCTACACAATTCTCTCCTAACATAAGAATTCTTGTTGAGGAAATTTTCAATTCTCCTAGATTGACAATACATCATTCTACACTCGTCCAGACAAATTCATGAGAAGGTGTGTGCATGAATATGAAACATATGATATCCTACATGCTTGTCATGATGAACCATGTGGAAGACACTTTGCAGCTAAGAGGACAACTCTAAAAATATTAACAATAGGTTATTACTGGCCCACACTCCACAAAGATGCAGCCAATTATACAAAAAAATGTGATAAATGCTAGAGGACAGGCCGTTCAACAAAATCAGATGAAATTCCTTTACATTGACTAGTGGGTGTCACACCATTTGATAAGTGGGGCATGGATTTCATTGGTCCTATATACCTGCCATCTAATGGAAATTCCTACATTTTGGTATGCACTGACTATCTAACCAAATGGGTGGAAGTAAAGGTCATGAAGCATGCACGTGATCATAAGGTAATAGAGTTTGTGTATGAGGAAATCTTCACCCGTGATGGTGTGCCAAGAGAGCTTGTAACTTATCAGAGAGCACAATTCACATCAAACCTGATCACAGAACTCATGAAGGAAATCAATATTAGACATAGGAAGTCCATTCCCTATCATCCTCAAGCCAATGGTCAAGAAAAAGTCACTAAAAGTGAAATTAAAGCAATTCTAACAAAAATAGGTCACCTGCACCGCCGTGAATGGAGTAGTCAACTCTCAAAAGTAGTCTGGGCATACATAACCACATGGAAGACAACCACAAGCTTCACTCCATTTTAATTACTATATGGGAAAGAAATAATGTTACCAATTGAGTTTGAGCACAAAAAACTACGTACTGCACTAGAGTTAAACATGGACCTTCCAACAGCACAATGAGATAGACTGCTACATCTCAACTCCTTCGACAAAATGCATAAATATGTATTGGAGTGCACAAAAATAGTACAGAAACAAAGGAAGAAGTGGGATGAATCCCATATTAAGAATAAATAGTTTCAAGTAGGTGATTGGGAATTACTCTATGATTCTAGATTCCAAGAGAAACCAGGAAAGATATAGACCAGATGGTTGGGCTCATATGAAATAGACCATGTCTTTGACAATGGAGCAGTCCAGTTGAAAACTATTGATCTAGTACATTTCAATATATTGGTCAACAGGCATCGAATTCATCTATATCATCACCCCAGGCCAAAGATGACTACCTACAACAATTTCAGGATACAATTCCAAATGCTCAATAGGTAAAACTTCCTGTAGCAAAGGGTGCAAACCTTCTTCCTACAGCTTCAACATAACATTCCTTCGTGTATGTTCTTAGTAAAAAATTCATTTTCAAATTAATTTCCATTCTCCATTCATATTCTCTATTCTTATTTCCAACCCATTATGCTTCTCTACCTTCCACCAACCCATCCTCCACGTCATCACCTCTTTATGTATTTCTATGTTTCAAATAAGAGTCAAATCAGCTAACACATGCATCTGCTGCACCTATTCAACTCTCGCCACCTTTTTTGTGCATGCGGTAACCAAATGATAGGTATAAATTTTCAATTTTTTCCACTTTTAGCACATAGATTTCTGTAATTATATATAATAATCTGATTAATCTATAATTAAGGCATTATGCCATTTCTTTACCCCGTGCCAAGTGTGAAAAATGTGCACACATGTCTTAATTTTTCAGGGCATCAGGAAGTGTATTAAGTTCTCATATCATTTCTATTTATCCCTATCATTTCTTGTAAGATTACCTATCACCTCAAATCTATACTTGTGCCTTGTTTCATTAAACACTTTTAATTTCTTGCACAAGTGTGATACCATAATTCTCAAATAATCCCAATTTTTCTGACTCGACGTGACCCTGAAAAGACATAATTAAGCTATGTGAAAACTTTCACTTAAACTAGAACTTAAAGTCATAGCTCCTTTTGTAAAAGCGTCATTATTATTATTTATGTCAAATACAATAGAAATATTGAAAATAAAATCATCCATATTTTCAAGAAGTGCATTTTGAAAGCTTCATTTCAGGGTGATTCAAAAGGAAACAAGGAATTTGGAAGTTGTAGACTAGAGGAAAGTGAGAAATTAACAAACTATAACAGAAATTTGAAGGAAAACATTTGAAACTGTATAGTCGGAAAATGGAAGCACTTCCATAGGAGACTAGTTTATCCTTCCGAGTGAGTGGTTTGGGGTCATGACAAGCACCTCTGAATGGGTTCCTGATCTTGACATGGCTTCCCCCCTGACCTGCCTTTCTAACCTCCATTTTATGACCTGAATTCTACATTATGGGTCTCTGACCTGTGATCCTGGGATCTAAGGACAGGGTCGACCTTTTGGGACTAGGTCGACCTTGGCCCTACCCTAGGATAGGGTTGAACTCAACCCTATCCTAGGATAGGGTTGACCTTGACTCTATCCTAGGACAGGGCCAACCTTGACCCTGTCCCAGGGTCCCAAACCCAGAATCCCATAGATTCCCGAATGTCGGTCTTCACAAAAAGTTTTCTCCCGCTTCCGGGTCGGCTGTTTCGGGTTCCGAATTGGTTGATTCCTAAATTATATTTAATATAGGTCCTATCCTAGGGGTAAAGGCTTAAATGATGATTTAATTATCCTATGTAGGCCTCCTTAGAATATTGTGCCCTAATTCCATATAAAAGGGAGCCTTCTCCTCTCATTTTCTCTAAGCATGAATAACCATAATCAAGCATCATTAGGCAATTAAGAAGGATTTTCAAGTGCAATTCAAGCAAGCTAAGGAGAAATATTTCAAGCAAGCATCCATCCATTCTCAAGCATTCAAGCATCCATTTTCATAAAGGAGATCCATTGGAGGCCATTGAAGGATTCAAGCCAAAAAGTGCCCTTTTGGTGATCTCTCCATCCATCTTCTTCCAAAGCCATTGTCAAGTTCAAGAACCTATTCAAGACCATGTGTTGGAGATCTACAAGCAAGAGATTGAAGACATCCTTCCATTCTACATTCCATGTTTTGAAGCATACTTGTGGATTCACAGATTCAAATCCGCCACAAGGAAATTACAAGCAAGGTGAATTTATGTGTTTACTTTGTTTATCTCTGCAATTTCAATTATATTATAAGGTTAATTCCAAAACTGGGGTTTGACCAAGGACAACCCCTTTCCCCCAACAAAAAAACATTTTTCTTGTAGGTACAGGTTTGGGACTCTAAATCTGAGGCCAGATCTGGATACCCTTTTCGGATTTCTTTCAGACTGTGTGAACAAGGACACTTTCGGAGTTGAGCAGATCGAGTTGGCAAAAGTGGTATAGGGTTGACCTTTTTCATAAGATGACATCAAAATGGAAAACTATTTCTGGATGTTTTTCGCCTCTCTATTTCAATTCGGTATCAACTATTGGCATCTCCAGAAATAGTCTACAAATCTCAAAAAATAGCGATCTTTGATCTACCACTTTGGAAGGTTGGTACTTTCTCCTATTCTTTTCAATTACTATCCTTAATCATATTAATCAATCAATTTATAGAATTTAAGATCCCCTTTCTTGGTCTCTTTCAAAATATTGGATTCATTTGTGTATTAACCCTTTGGGGTTGA
>MU227830.1:2025746-2037399 GCA_018584345.1 Thuja plicata | reverse complement strand
AATACTTATTGTCCATTAGTTACATGTATTAACTTGTCATTTTTTATTATATTAAATCTATCCCCTTAAGACCTCCCCTTAAGACATTTGTTAGATTACTAATGACATTAGTTAGATTACTTATGTATACTTTATATGTATGCTTTTATGTCCTTAAAATATTTATTACTTGATTAATTTAACTAGAATAAAATCATATTTGTATAACCATCCTCTTAAGATCACATTTTAAAATCAAATCATCTAATCAAATAAAACCATCTAATCAAATAATGTAATCATATCATCTAATCAAATTAAATCATCTAATGAAATAATCTAATGAAATAAAATATTAAACACATAAACATAAACACATAGATGTATAAAACATCATGAACCCCATCATAAATCTATATAATGTCAAATCATAAATCATCTATGTCTAGAGGTCTAGATAGCATATAAATATATGTCTCGAATCATAAACTAAAAATATCAAACATATAATAATGACATATATAATGAATCTCAAATCAAAGATCTATGCAACATGTCCTAAACTAGGGAGTCATCTAGGCGCATGCAAACAGAGCGACCCTCTGATTGACTGCCACAAGCATGCTCTGGTTGTGAAGTAGCAACTGACCCTTGCAAATATAAATGCATGTATATATAATAATGTAAAATACTTGAATTATATAAATGCATGTTTAAACTTACATATATTTAAAACTTACCTGACCACAAGTAGGTGTCACATCTGCTAAATCTCTCCTATGAAGATGCTCTGAACCCACACTATAGGTAATGTGTTGTGCCTGAGTGTCATGAGCATCCTCTAGTTGTGAAGCAACAACTGACCCCTGCAAATTTAGTACAATAGTTGGTTATATACATGTGCATAATATATATTATGTGTAAAGTACTTGAAATATATAAATACATGTTACAAGTGTACACATGCATGCCTAAACATAGATATATTTAAAACTTATGACCACTAGTAGGTGTCACATCTACTGAATCTCTCATGTGAAGATGCTCTGAGCCCACACTAGAGGTAATGTGCTCTGCTAACTGTGCCTGCAAAATATTATACATTTAACAAACATCAATACACACATCTAGAATTAATTGTTCACTATAACTCCTTGAAAGGAGAAAAGAAAACTTTATATACTTGGGTCTCAGGAGAAAGAGGATCATCAGTGTTCTATACCATCATATAATCAACAAAAACTCCACCACCCACACCACCTCCACTTATGAACATATCTAGTAATGAAGAGTGTAGGGATGTGTGTACCTAGGAGGGGAGTGTTGTAGAGCTTGAACCACCAGGATGCAATAACAAATCCATAACTGATCCAACATCAGTGCCATTATCCACCTGACTCAACTCGCACAACTTCTCATCAAATGTGTCTAGGCCCTCATCTATGATGTGTTAGATGATATAATATTTGGATACTATTCATGCTTTTGATATTCATGTTTTGTCACTGATGTCAACATATGTTTCTATGGAGAGAACGAACTGGTTAATTGACAGGAAGAAGTGTATGGACACAGTATGGATCTTTCACAACAATCGAAGTTGTTTATATGAAGAAGGATGTGTGTTGACCTTACTCTTAAGGTACTTTTTATTTATGTTGCAGATTGAGGATGTTACATTAGTTTTAATGAAGACTGGTTTCAGGACTGTAACTGTGATGCTTGACAGAGAAGGTCTCTATGTTTTGTGTATATCTTACATGCAAAGATATTTAAGGTGATGTGATCTTACTAGATGAAAAAGGACATATTAAGGAATGTTTTTTATTGATCAATTTTTGTGAGCATGTTGGTGACATCAATTGTGGTGTGTATTCTAGAGGAGGCCTATTTGGTGGCTGACTTCAAACATGTAGTGTGTATAATTAATTATGACCGTGGATTGCAGATCTTGGAGCAAAATTGATGGAGTGTATTTGACTTTTATTTGTTATAGGTACCATGTGTATCTTAGCAAGGGGTTAAATAATTATTTGTATATTGGGAAAGCCTAATTGGTCAACCTAATTTATTATTTGTATATTAGGAAAGCTTACTTGGCCAACCTAATGAATTATTGTAAAAGGGTATATATGAATGATATTTTCTTTTGGAAAGATATGGTAAAGATTGAAAAGGAAGAGAAGTGAAAGTTGTGAGGCTTGTTTTGTTGGATGTAGAGCAGAGTTTGTGATAAATATAATTCATTGGAACTAACCAAGAAAAGATAATTTCTATTAGACAGTTCACTAGATTGTATATTTCCTATATACACTTGTTCATATTGTAAATCCTTGAGGGTGGCTTTAACCTTCTTTGAGAAATGTGCCTACGCACTAAGCCTACTATTTTTCTTGACTTGTAACATGATCTGTCTCCTAACAGGGACAGTGTATTGTAATGTTGTAATAAGCTCCTAACAAGGCTAAATCTTTTAACATCGATACCATACTCTTAGTACATTATTTGTGGGTGCCAATTCCCACTGTTACTTTACATTTAATAGGGTTTCCTCGACAACAAGTATTGAGTTATTGTGTTGGAATTTACAATGTTATCATTTGAATTATAGTTCTATTTTATAAATTTTAAAGTTTAATATTCTATATCACAACTCATTCACCCCCCTCTCAGTTGTGCTTGTGGACTGTTATTCCTAACAATTGGTATCAGAGCTACTAGTCCTTAGAGAGAAAGCTTAACAGCTTGAGGTGATCCTAAAGATGACTTACTACATGAAGGATAATCCAAAATTTGATCCTGAAAACTTTGACAGTTGGAAGAACAAGATGAGAACACATTTGCTATGCTTTGTAATTGACTACTAGATGATCATAAAGAAGAATGAAAAGATGGCGACTGAGGATGAACTAGAGAAATCTACTGAAGATGAGAAGAAGCTATTTTCATGTAATATGGTCACAAGGGAATCATTGATCAACACAAATTCTGAAGGTGAATTCACATAAGTAAAATACTTGGACTCTTCACATGAGATTTGGACAAGATTAGAGGCACTATATGAAGGAGATAAGTTTACAAAATAGGAAAAGCTACAAAATTGGAAGACAAAGATGGAATCACTGAAAATGAGAGAAGATGAGAACATTAGGGCACATTAGAAACTTTGGGGGTACTTACAATGAGGAAGGAGTGATTGCAAAAATTCTTAGATCTTTGACACCTTCATATAGAGCCAAAGTACAAGCTATAGAGGAGATTATACCTTTGACACCAAAATTCACTAGAGAGATGTTGATTGGAAAGATAACTACTTTTGAGGCCGTAAAATTGGGAGACACTTCACCTAAAGTTGAGTCAGCATTCAAGGAAATCATGCATAAAAACAAAAAGACCTTATCTAGAATTGCAAGAACCAGCGGTAGTGATCTGAAAGAAGAGCTTGGAGACTATGTTGAGGAATGGGAACAGATACAGGAGGAAGAAATAAAGCAAGATGAAGTGGTAGCATTGATCTCTAGAAGAGAGAAGAGAGGTAAGGGTAAATTTGAAGGCAAATTACCTTTGAAATGTTTTTCATGTAACAAGATTCGTCATTTTGCATCTAGATGTCCTACAAGGGTTCCTAAGCATAAACCTAAGTTTTACAAATCAAATTATTCTAAAGACAAGGAATGTTATTATGCTAGTGAGGGTGTTTCTGATGATGATGGTGACTATGATGAAATTAGATTTATTGCTATAAAGGATGATGAACCTATACATGAGGATAGAGCCTTAGTATCTCATATTGTTGAAAAGAAATCTAAATGGGTTATATACAGAGGTTGTTAACCTCATATGACTGGAAAATTATAAATTTGAAAAGATATGATGGTGGTCTTGTTAGATTTGGTGACAATAGTCCTAAACTTATCATTGCAGTTGGATCTATTTCTCTGAATGGAAAAACTAATACTGACAATGTATTACTTGATCATGGACTTCAGCATAATCTGTTGAGTGTTTGAAAGTTAGTGGACAAAGGTTATCAATTGAAATTCATTGATGGGAAATGCTATATCAGAAGTAAATCAAGAGATTTTATTGCATATTGCACTAAATCTAGAGGCAATGTATTTGAATAGAATACATCTGAAGCTTCTTGTTTTGTTGTGAAGGTTGATGACAATTGGTTGTGGCATAAAATATTTTTTCATGTTAACTTTGATAACATTGTTAAGGAAAGTATGACTATGTTGTAAGAGATCTACCTAAGATTGTAAAGCCATATAACACTATGTGTAGAGATTGTGTTATGGGGAAGCAGACTACAAGTAGTTTTAGAAGTAAATCTTATTTAGCAAAAGGGAAGTTGGATCTGGTGCATACAGATCTATGTGGTCCTACAAGAATGAGATCATATTTTGGTGAAAGGTACTTTATGCTTTTTGTTGATGACTTTTCTAGAATATGTGGGTTACATATTTGAGAGAGAAATCTGAAGCATTTGAAAAATTCAAGTTATTTAAAGCAAAAGTTGAGAATGAATCTGGTTTGAATATAAAATGTTTGAGATCAGACAGAGGTGGAGAGTTTATAGAAAATGTATTTAATACCTACTATGAAGAACATGGAATATATAGACATACATCATCTCCTAGAAATCCACAACAGAATGGGATAGTAGAGCAAAGAAACATAGCTATATTAGATGTTGCAAGGACTATGTTGCTAGAAGGAAATGTGTCACATGTTCATTCGAGAGAAGTAGTTGGGAATATTGTGTACACCTTGAAGAGAATTTAGATCAGAGAAGGTACAAGTAAGACTCTTTATGAATTATGGTTTGATTATACACCTGCTGTAAAATATTTCAGAATATTTGGAAGTAAATGTTATATCAAAAGAGATGATGTGATAGGAAATTTTGATGCTAGAAGTGATGAAGGAATTTTTCTTGGTTATACTACTAAGAGTAAAGAATATAAATGATTCAATGTGAGATTGAGGAAGTTCATTGAAAGTGCCAATGTGAGGATAGATGAAAATTTTCAGATTCAGGAAAGAATATATGACTGTCTTCAGATTGCAGAGATGAAAGAGGTCACTATTGAACCCAAAGAACCTTTGATGATTGAAAATGAAATTGAAGATGATTTGTTTGAGCTTACTGAGACTCCAAAGACTCCGAGGTATGTTAAGAAGAACCATCCTGAAGACCAAATTATTGGTGATCCAATTAAAGGTATGATGACTAGATCTAGAGTTAGAGATGAAATTTGTTTGATTTCTCAAGTTGAGCCAAAAACTAATGATGAATCATGTAGAGGTGAAACTTGGACTAAAGCTATGGAAGAAAAACTTGAACAGATAAAGAAAAACAATACTTGGGAATTGGTTCCAAGACCTAAGAACAAAAATGTGATAGGAACTAAATGGGTTTTCAGAAATAAGATGGATGAGGAAGGAATAGTGGTGTGAAACAAGGCTATATTGGTGCGTAGGGGCTACTTGCAACAAGAAGGCATATACTATGAAGAAAAATTTGCTAATGTTTCTAGGTTGGAAGCTGTGAGATTATATCTTGCTTATGATGCACATAAAGACTTTATAAGTATACATTGAGCAACCTGATGGTTTTCCTTTGATAGATGATCAAGAACTGGTTTTTAAGTTGAAGAAAGAACTGTATGGACTTAAACAAGTACCGTGAGCATGGTATGCAAGACTAGATAAGTATCTACTTTGTCTTGGTTTCAAAAAAGGTAATGTATACACTAATTTTTATTTAAGAACTGATGAAGATGGAATCTTAATCATAGAATTTTTTGTTGATGATATCATTTTTGGAGGCAATGATAAGATGAGTAAGAAGTTCTCTAAAGAAATGGAAAATGAATTTGAGATGTCAATGATTGGTGAAATGAAATTTTTTCTTGGTTTTCAAATCAATCATAGTAAGAATTTCATTTTTATATCTTAGACCAACTATCTTAAGGAAATGTTGAAGAAATTTGGAATGGAAGATTGTAAACCTGTTGGAACACCTATGGTGATTGGATTCAAACTGACTAGTAATGGTGAGACTCAAAGTGTTTTTCAGAAAAAGTATAGATCCATGATTGGTGGTCTACAATATCTAACTCACACTAGACTAGATATTACCAATGCATTTGGAATTGTGGCAAGATATCAAGAAGATCCTAAAGAAACACATCTTTTTGTGAAAAGAATTTTCAGATACCTGAAATGAACAAATGAATATGGATTATGGTATGAAAAATTAGATGATTTTATTTTGCAAGCTTATACTAATGTTGATTGGGTGGGTTATGTGGATGATAGAAAGAGTACAATTGATGGTGCATTTTTCCTTGGGAAAAGTTTGGTTTCTTGGTTAAGTAAGAAGCAAAACTATGTTGCTTAGTCTACTATTGAATCAGAGTATGTTGCTGCTACAATAAATTGCACACAAGTTGTTTGGATGAAACAAATGTTGAAGGACATTGGAATAATTTTTGAAGAACCAGTGGTTATCCATTCTGATAACACTGGCACAGTGAATATGTCAAAGAATCATGTTATGCATTCAAAGACTAAACATATTTCTATTAAGTATCATTTCTTGAGGGAGAACATAGTAGAGAAAGAGATTAAACTAGAGTATATTAGGCAAAAGGAATAGATAGTAGATATATTTACAAAAACTTTTCCAAAAGATGCTTTTGAGTATTTCAAAAGCATGCTTGGGGTTAGAGCCCCTCCTTGTGATAATTAATTAATGTAGATATGCATTAGTTCATTGGATTTCAGAGCTATATCATTTTCTAGACTTTATGTATGGATCTACTCCTTAGGGGAAGTCATCACGAGAACACTAGAGAACATTTGGGTGATCTTGAACATGGTTGTTGGACATGAAGATTTGAAAAATATACACCTTACATAAAATTATAGATGATTTATGGCACCCTTTGCCATTGTTTCGAAAGGGGGAAAGATTATATGTGAAAATCCCTATTGTTTTGGGGAGATTTGTGTTGAGGATATTGAGAAGATTGTATTGAGAGAGATTACTTTTGGGTTGATGAATTTTCCCATATGTTTCCATCAATACCAAAAGAGGAGATTATTGGATGATATTAGATTTGGATACTATTCATATTGTTGATATTCATGTTTTTTCACTGATGTCAACATATGTTTCTGTGAAGAGAACATACTGGTTACTTGACTGGTAGAAGTGTACGGACACTATATGGATGTTTCAAAATTATCACAATTGGTTATATGAAGAAGGATGTGTGTTGAACTTAATCCTAAGGTCACTTGTCTGCATGTTGCATATTGAGGATGTTACAGTTGTTTTAATGAAGATTGGTGTCTAGACTGTAACTGTGATGCTTGACAGAGCAAGTCTCTGTATTTTTGGTATATCTTATAGATGAATATATTTTCAGGTGATGTGATCTTACTGGATGATAGAGGAAATATTAAGGAACTTTGGGTATTGATTAATTTGTGTGAGCATGTTGATGATGTTAGTTGTGGCATGTATTTTGGAGGAGACTTATTTGGTGGCCCACTTCAGACACGTAGCATGTATTATGAATTGTGAGCGTGGATTGTGGATCTTGGAGAATAACTGATGGATTGTATTTGATGTTTACTTGTTATAGGTACCATGTGTATGTTATGAAGCGGTTGAACAATTATTTGTATATTGTGAAATCCTAATTGATCAACCTAATTTATTATTTGTGTATTAGGAAAGCTTAATTGGCTGACCTAATGACTTATTGTAAAAGGGTATATATGAATGATATTTTATTTTGGAAATATGTGGTAGAGATAGAAAAGGAAGAGAAGTGAAAGTTGCGAGCCTTGTTTTTCTGGATATAGAGAAGAGTTTGTGATAAAGGTACTTCATTGGAACTAACCAAGAAAAGATAGCTGCTATCAGAAATTTCACTGGATTGTATATTTCCTATATACACTTGTTCATTTTGTGAATCCTTGAGGGTGGCTTTAACCTTCTTTGGGAAGTATGCCTGGGCAGTGAGCCTACTATTTACCTTGACTCCTAACAGGGTCTATCTCCTAACAGGGAGTGTGTATTGTACTGTTGTAATAAGATCCTAACATGGCTAAATATTTTAACAAAGATACTATACTCTCATTACAATATTTGTGGATGCTAAATCCCACCAAGGTTTTACCTTTAACAGGGTTTCCTCGACAAGAAGTATTGTCTTATTGTGTTGCCATTTACTGTTTTATCTTTTGCATTGCAGTTTTGGTTTATAAAGTTTAAAACTTAATATTCTATATCACAATTGATTCACCCCCCTCTCAATTGTACTTGTGGACTGTTATTCCTAACATGATATGTACATCTCCAACCTTTATACCTAGATCTGTAGCTGTAGACTGATTTGTTGGTGCAGAATGCTCTCTAGAGTGCTATGAACTATGTTGTGCATGACTATATGGTGTGTCCTGTGTTGGTGGAGCTACATGATCTCGTGCAAGTCTGATGACATCTCTGACTGAATGTACTAGGATCCTCTTCATGTCTACAATATAAGAATATGACTGTAGGAGATCCTCCAAAAATTAAAGCGACACATCCAAATGACTATGATGCCTAGAAATCGCTTATTCTCTCTAGGTGGAGGAAGCCCTGCAGCTATATATGCCTCATCACTGACCCTTGCACTAGTACTAGATGAACCTTTAGAAGACAATCTGTCTCAACTCACTCTTTTCAAAATATATCTATACCCACTATATCAAAAGTGATGGAGGTGGCTATAGAATTAATCTCCCCTATCTTATCCACTACTCCCCTCTAGGAAGCAATGACCACTCTATCTGCAGTAGCAGCCATCGTTGGTGTCACTGTCGTGTTGGAAAGTGATGTTTTTGGTGTGAGATGAGAAACTTGAGAGTTTTCAATTATAACAACACATTTTATATATAATGGTCAAGTTAAGTATAGTTTTGGAGATATAGTTATGAAATCGACTAAGTATAGAAACATAAATACAGAGTATAATAGTATGTTTTTGGACAATAAAGATAATTTTTGATTTTTGATTACTTGTGAGATTAGAGGAAGACACTATGGGATATGTATGACCTTCAGTTAAGTTATCTTGTGTTTTGGTGATGATCACAGAGAGTTCGAGTGTTTAAGGACATGTGAAGACACTAGAAAAGTGAAACAAAGAAGTTGAATAGTCGCGATGATTGAGGGAGCATGAAATAAAATCCAAACGTGATAAGTTGGATTTTCATTGAAAATTACCTATAATTTGGTAGTACATGAGCACCGACATTGTATTTACTTTTTGTATAAGTATTTACTCTATTTTGTATTATATTTGAGAGCGGACTAAATGATTGTAACACACACACACACACATATGTGTATATATATATATATATATATATATATATATATGAAGAAAATTTTGTAAAGAGAAGATGTGTGTGCATATGTGAAAGAGATATTAGAGATGAGTGATGATAGATGTGAGATCAGAGGTTGACAGATATTGTTGAGAGTTACAACTGAAACTATCTAAGCATTGGAAATGATTGTTTTTGTTCATTACTGAGAGCACTTTGTAACATAAGTATTGGTTGTAAGAGTTGTAATCTTAGTGTACCCTAACAAGGTGTTGTATACCTTTAAAAGGGTTGATATATATATATATATATATATATATGAAGAACATTTTGTAAAGAGAAGATGTGTGTGCGTATATGAAAGAGATATTAGAGATGAGTGATGATAGATGTGAGATCAGAGATTGACAGATATTGTTGAGAGTTACAACTAGAACTATATAAGCATTGGAAATGCTTGTTTTTGTTCATTACTAAGAACACTTTGTAACATAAGTATTGGTTGTAAGAGTTGTAATCTTAGTGTACCCTAAAAAGGTGTTGTATACCTTTAAAAGGGTTGATATTCCTTTAACAAGGAAATGTAATATGTAAATACTCAACTCCTAAAAGGGATATGTCTCCTAACAATGACATTATACTTTAGTGCATGCTTGTGGGTACCATCCCCACCGGGGTTTTCCCTTGGCCAAGGTTTCCTCAACAAACAATTATGGTGTAATGAGTTGTGTGTTATTTTCTTATGTTATTTTCATTTCAGAAATCTTATGGTTTGTTTGGAATTGGTTTAAGTTTAATTTATAGTGATGTAATACTGATTCACCCCACCTCTCATTATTAATTAAACCTAAGAATTGGTATCAGATTTGTTGGCCCTTGAAAAGAAATTTTAACAACTTAAGGGAGATCAAGATGGATTTTGTAAGTTTGGAAGAAAACTTTGAAGCTTCACTTGAAGACCTTGACAAAGAAAAATAAGAGAATGGTGACTTGAGATTCAATTTAGGAAGAGCTAAGGGATTCATTAAGAAACTAAAATATCAACTTGAACTTTCAAGAAGTCAAAGACATGATCTTATGGTTCAGATAAAATAGAATTTAGACAATGATAATTTAGATCAGATAAAGAAACTTAAACAAGAGAATGATACTTTAAAGCTTAATCATGAAACGATGGCTAAAGAGATTCGACAATAAAAGGATGCTAAAAAAAATTTGAAGCGTTGAAGGATGCTAATATTCTGATGGGACAAATGAAGACTGAACTTGACCAATACAATAATGAGTATCTAGAATTGGAGAAATATGATCAGATCCTTAAAGGTGAACTTGTTGAGACAAAGAAACATATTGAGAGACTTCACATGAGCAGTCACTTGAACGGTGAACAAAGAGATAGACATAAACCTAAAGGAGATATGATTGGTGTGAAATTCAATGAAGCTGAATGTTCTACAAATAAAGAAGAAAAATCTGATGTGAAGAATAATGGAGAAAAACCTATTCTTGAAGAACCTAAAGAACAGATCAAACCTTTCAGAGGTAGATGTTTTGGATGTAAAAAATTTTGACATGTGAAGAAAGAATGCAGAGATAATACCCCTTTCAAACCTTTTTCTGGTTATTGTTTTAATTTGCATGCATATGGGCACAAGAAAGAAGAATGCAAGAAACCTAATCAATCTAGATATCGACAAGATAACATTAGAGGAGAATCAACAGTTAAAACCACATGTTACAACTGTAATAACCTTGGGCACGTCGCAAGATATTGTAAGTTGCAGGTAAATTAGAATAGTGCTCCTCCTATATGCTACAAATGCAATAATCTAGGGCATATAGCAAATTTTTGCAGGTATAATAGAGAAGACAACATAAGAGTGCCACCTCCTATGAATACAAAGAGGAATGACAGTGATACTAATAAGAGTCTTGCAGATTACAAAAGTGAATTTGAAAATTGTTTCAAGAAAGAAGAAGATAACAACAGTGGTAAGGTATGGAAATTCAAAGAGTCAAATGGGATATTGGTTCAGGGAGAGATAGTAGATGCTACTAAATCTTCACCTGATGCTAACACTACTACATCGACCTAAATGGCCAAGCATGGCCTTAGGGGGAGAATTTGATGAAGACACCAAATCATATCGAGTAAAAGTACAAACCTGTGTCACACTTTAACAAAGGAAGAGGACCACGACATGCAAAACTGTTGAACTTTAACGACATAAAAGTGATATTTGTGTTTAGAATTTGAAAATGATGTAAACTAATGAAA
>MU227830.1:1998233-2013722 GCA_018584345.1 Thuja plicata | reverse complement strand
TGTATATATACACATATATATATATATATATATATATATATGTATATGAATATGTATATATATGTATATATATAATATATATATATATACATACCTATATATATATATACATATATATATAATATATATATTATTCCTTTTTTATTTGAATTACGCCTAAAGTCTTGATTGATGAGCTCATTGAAAAATATCTATAACTTTCAAATAGTAGCACATTTTTTAATCCAAAACATGTGTCACATTCTATGCTTTGTATACTATAGGATTGATGAAAAAATTGTATTTCATACATTTATGACCAAGTTAAGGTGGTCATACATACAATTTTTAATATTATTAAAAAGTATAAAAACCATGATTGATTATTTACTTAGAAAAAAATTATAAAAATATATGGATCACATTGGGACACAAGTCTTCTACTTATATCTAGAATCTTATAAAAAAATTATAATTTGATTATGGTTAGGGTGGTCATACATACACCTTCTTATCATTTTCCAAAATTTTAGAACTACTACATTCAAATTTAAAATTTTCACCCAATAGTTTTTTTTTCAAAAATACCTAGTATCTTAGCAACTACATTCAATTCGGTATAGACTTTATTCTCTTTTTATTTGAAATAATGTTGATAACTTATTCAAAAAATTTAGTCAAGTTGCCTAACTCTATTTTTCTTTTTGATTTTTCATCGGGACTTAAGGGCCTAGTTTGGCCCTCTATAATGCTACACATACCTATAAGGCATGATACATCTTGGAAAATACACTTCAAAGCCTCCAACATCAAAGGGCTCAACATATGGCACATGCATTCTTTTATTGTCACTCCCCTTCTTTCTATACATTGGGAGCTCATCCCTCCTATAGTTATTTCAAGGAAAATCAATAACGAAATAGACCAAGGCTCTACAATGACAAATTTGGGTTTATAGTTTTCCAAACAGATGATGTTAGGCTATATTTTAAAAAAAATCACAGGTTCTAACAATAACAACATAAAAATCTTTAATATTTTTTTGTATAGCTTCATTAAAAAACCCACGTGAGATCAAAGCCTTATTGACCTAGTGTTTAAAGAATAATTATAGAAAGGACCCTTCTTTTAAAATATCCTATCAAGATAAATATTTCTAGTCATCAAAATGTATTGTCAAATTTAGGAATATGAAGAACATCTTGGGGTATTTTAGAGAATGTGTCTCATGAAACACCTCAGTAGGAAACTTCTTGGACTACTTGAGTAGGGGTTAGATTGTTGATAATAATATTTTTTTAGATCTAGTAGCAACAATAAAAAAATTATGAAATGATGAGACCATTTAGTAAGGACAATAAATGGTTACAAACATGAAAACTTAGAGAATGTTACAATAAATAGGAAAAAAACTATTAAAGACATGTACATCATAAATAACTAAACACTTGCATATCCAAAAGACCCTAAGAGACATAACCTCAAAATATTGTCACCCTTATCTATTAAACTCTATTTCATGAATTTCACATCAGCTTTCATTAAAAAATACCCTATATTCTCTTCAATACTTAACCTCTATTTTATGAATTTCACATCAACTTTCATTTGAAAATACCCTGTAGTCTCTTCAATCAATATAATAATAACACAAAAGCTTTAAAACAATTTTGATTAGCTTCAAGGAAAATCCAATGTGAGATTGAAGCTCAATTGACCTAGTCTTTTAGAATACTTTTGGAAGGGACAATTCCCTTAAAATACCCTATCAAGATAAAGTCCTCTAACTATCAAAATGTATTGTCAAACTTAGGAACATGAAGAATGACATATGGGGGTATAATAGAGAATGTGTCTCATAAACACCTTAGGAAAAAAGCATCATTGTTGATCTTTTAGCTCCAATAGAAAACAATTGAAGAATTGTTAAAGGAAAGGACCATTTAAAAGAAAAAACAAAATATCTACAAATATGACAACTTAAAGAAAGTCACAGTTAATACAAATTCTTTTTAAAAGACTTCTACTTCATAAAATACTATAAAAAGACACTAGCAAAGCCAAACTCAAAATATTTTCATCCTTATAGTTAACCTCTATTTCATTAATTTCACATCACCTTTCATTTGAAAATACCCTATAGTCTCTTCACTAGTTAACCTCTATTTCATGAATTTCACATCACCTTTCATTTGAAAATGGTCTCTTCAATCAATATCATAACAATATTGCCTTAGATTCTTAGAGAGAAAGTGCATAGATGACAACTCTTGGTTGAGTGGAGAGGTGTATATCTTCAAAATATCAATGCTTTGACAAAACAGACTTGAAGCTCCCTTTTTCAATCAAAGATGGAAAGTAAGATTCTAAGATCTTATCTTTTCTCTACTACCCATTAATTGTGAGCCATACGTGTTGGAATGCCACAATAATTGTATTTTGTTTAAAAAAACTTGTACTTCATAAAATATTATAAAATAGACACATGAAAAGCCAAACTCAAAATATTACCACCCTTATAATTAACCTTTATTTCATTAATTTCACATCACCTTTCATTTGAAAATACCCTATAGTGTCTTCAATAATTAACCTTTATTTCATGAAGTTCACATCACCTTGTATTTGAAAATACCCTATAGTCTCTTCAATCCATATCATAACAACACAAAAAGCTTTAATATTTTTTTACATGGCATCAAGGAAATTCTCATGTGACATCAAAGCCATATTGACATAGTCTTTAAGCATGCTTTTAGTAGGAACTCTTCTTCCAAAATATGCTACACCCTTATGCTTAACCTCACTATGTTATAGCTCTGGATATTCTCCACACAAAATGACACAACTGTAGAAGTACAAATCCATATAAATCAACATGTTTGCACTGATTTTTTCTCTCTCATCTTGATGATAGATCATGGAGTGTGATCCAAAACATTGAAAAGCTCTCTTTCTGGCTCTCATCTTGATGATGGACCATGGAGTGTGATCCAAAACGTTCAAAAGCTCTCTTTCTGGCTCTCATCTTGATGATGGATCATGGAGTGTGATCCAAAACGTTGAAAAGCTCTCTTTCTGGCTCTCATCTTGATGATGGATCATGGAGTGTGATTCAAAACGTTGATGGAAAAAATGTTAACACAGTCAAAATCCATAAGCTACAAACTAATTATGTTGGACTGTGGAAATTTCACGCATCTGATTGATTTTTTTGCATTTTGAAAGTATTACGAAGGCAGATGATGAAAATAAAATCAGTCACAATTGCACAAAAATTCATCATAGTATGCAAAATTAGATTTTCAAATACACCTGTATAATATATGAAAACTAACCATATCCAAATATTATCACTCTTATAATTAACCACTGTTTTCTAAATTTCACATCACCTTTCATTTGAAAATACCCCATAGTCTCTTCAATCAAAATCTAAATCAGACATGGAGATGTTCTTTGTCTGCATTCATTTGAACTGCTCAAAATATACTACTTCTTCTCCATTCTCTTTGAGTGTCTCAAAATTCAGTACACATTCTCCAGTGGAATTCCATCAAAAGCCAAGGGAATAAAAAAATCTGACACTGAATTACACCACATGTCACTTGTTTTATCAACACCTCTTCCTCCTATAATTCAGTTGCCACCCCATCCCCTGCTAAAATGTACCAAAAGATTCTCCAAATACACTAAAAACATCATTAAATACGGTGTAACGGCCTTCAAATTGCATGTTACTCCGTCTGATGACAAAAAATACATATTTCCAAGTAATCCTTTTGAAGATACGTCCAAGTACGTCACTTCCTAATATTCCCGCAGTGATAACATTGAGACCTAACAAAATACTTTCTGCCATACATCTTTTGACTCTTCTTACATTAAGAAAATACTTTACTTTCTGTCATGCATCTCAGTTCTTCAGATCCATCAATATTTTCATGTCAAGCTTGAAATGATTGTTCCACGTTCTTCACTGCTTCAACCAGAATTCTCTGTACAAACTCTTTATTTTTTATTAATTTGCTCTGCAACAGTGAATAACTCTCAACCGACAGAGGAATTATTAATTTGCTTGGCATCACATGGTGTTTGAAAGTTTGTGAGACAATTTAATACTTTTTGAGAAATAAACTATATTGCTTTCGTGGTAGAATCCCAGTGAGAAAGTGCATAGATGGCAGCTCATGGTTGAGTGGAGAGTTTATAAATATCTTGAAAATATCAGTGATTTGTATAGTTTGGTTACTTGAATTTCGACTATTCGATTGAAGGGTGGAAAGTAAGATTGAGTGATCTTAGCTTTTATGTGCTGCCCATTAATTGTGAGCCACACGTGCTGGAATGTCCACCTCCATGCCATAAGCACTCTGTCGTTTTCTTTTTTTCTTTTTATTGAAAAGTCATTCAGATTCCACTGCTCTTTGCTATTATAGTTCAATCATAGATGGTCCCCATGAGCTCATATCTCTCTCAAAGATATACTGTACTGCTCATCTCTTTATGTTTAGTCTCTATGGAAGTATTCTTAATTAATGCACATATACATTTATTGCTATGATTTGTGTGGTGTTTTGTTAAATTGGACAAGATATTCTGAATATTTAACTGCCTTTGAATATTTAATTGTTTAATAGGAATGTGGACAATTTTGCTGTCTTTGAAGAGACGGTGAAGAAGCTCAATCAGGAAATCAAAAAGACCAAGAAGGTTGTCTCGGACGACAAGATTCTCATGTTGGATCAGATCCAAAATAGGATGGATATCGTATGGATGGAAGGCCCTAAAGAATGGACTACTTGGGCTCATTCGTACAAAGATCTTTTGCACTAGTTAGAACTATGTTTCTGGCTGCTACTATATGTTTTTTCTTTGTATCATGATGTAACCTTAACACTTTGACTCTCGCGGTGTGAGGCCTTGCCTTCTGTTTTTTTGGATGCTGTTGTTGTTTTTTTTCTGGTCCTCTTATACTTAATATAAAAATATTTAACTTTTAATGGGCTTTTCTCTTTAAAAAATATTTTCAGTAGTATTTTAATTATTATTATTTTCAGTACAATTTTCTCTTTACAAACAGTTTATAGTGCTATTATTATTATTTTAATTAGTTGAAGTTCATAGAAACCTAATTATTTAACTTCAAATAGGCTTTTCTCTTTACCAACAATTTATAATGATATTATTATCTTAATTGGTTGAAGTTCATAGAAATCTAATTAGGAAAAAGTATTTGTATATATCTCTAACACTTGAAAGTTCACAACAAATACTTTATCTACATAAACTTTTAGTAACATTATTTCACTATTTTTTAATCTATATTAGTTTGGTCTTGAAATTTGACTGTCAAATATATACTTTGTTCATCTCTTTATGTTTAGTCTCCATAGAAGTATTCTAACTTAATGCACACATAAATTTATTGTTATAATTTGTGTGGTGTTTTGTTAAATTGGACAAGATTGAGTTTGTAGAATTTTAGACATGATGTTCCAAATATTTAACTTCTAATGGGCTTTTCTCTTTAAAAAATTATAGTGTTGTTGTTGTTATTATTATTATTATTATTTTAATTAGTTGCAATTCATAGAAATTTAATTATTGAACTTTAAATAGGCTTTTCTCTTTACCAACAATTTATAATGATATTATTATCTCAATTGGTTGAAGTTCATAGAAATCTAATTAGGAAAAAGTATTTGTATATATCTCTAACACTTGAAACTTCACAACAAATACTTTATCTTTATCATTATTTTACTATTTTTTAATCTTTATTAGTTTGGTCTTGAAATTTGACTGTCAAAGATATAGTGTGCTCATCTCTTTATGTTTAGTCACCATGGAAGTATTCTAAATTAATGCACACATAAATTTATTTCTATAATTTGTGTGGTGTTTTGTTAAATTGGACAAGATTGAGTTTCTAGAATTTTAGAAATGATATTCCAAATATTTAACTTCTAATGGGCTTTTCTCTTTAAACAATATTTTCAGTGGTATTTTAATATTATTATTTTAATTGGTTGAATTTCATAGAAATATAGTTATTATTCAGATTTTAATGGACTTTTCTCTTTTCAAACAATTTATAGTGCTATTATTATTATTTTAATTAGTTGCAGTTCATAGAAATCTAATTATTTAACTTCAAATGGGCTTTTCTCTTTACAAACAATTAATAACGATATTATTATCTTAATTGGTTGAAGTTTAGAGAAATCTGATTAGGAAAAAGTATTTGTATATATCTCTAACACTTGAAAGTTCACAACAAATTCTTTATCTACGTCAACATTCAATATCATTATTTTACTCTGCTCATCTCTTTATGTTTAGTCACCATGGAAGTATTCTAAATTAATGCACACATAAATTTATTGCTATAATTTGTGGGTTGTTTTGTTAAATTGGACAAGATTGAGTTTCTAGAATTTTAGACATAATATTCCAAATATTTAACTTCTAATGGGCTTTTCTCTTTAAAAAAAATATTGGGAGTGGTATTTTAATATTAGTATTTTAATTGGTTGAAGTTCATAGAAATATAGTTATTATTTAGCTTTTAATGGTCTTTTCTGTTTACAAACAATTTATAGTGATATTATTATTATTATTTTAATTAGTTGAAGTTCATAGAAATCTAATTATTTAACTTTAAATAGGCTTTTCTCTTTACAAACAATTCAATAGGCTTTTCAAAGATATACTATGCTCATCTCTTTATGTTTAGTCACCATGGAAGTATTCTAAATTAATGCACACATAAATTTATTGCTATAATTTGTGTGGTGTTTTGTTAAATTGGACAAGATTGAGTTTCTAGAATTTTAGACATGATATTCCAAATATTTAACTTCTAATGGACTTTTCTCTTTAAACAATATTTTCAGTGGTATTTTAATATTATTATTTTAATTGGTTGAAGTTCATAGAAATATAGGTATTATTCAGCTTTTAATAGACTTTTCTCTTTACAAACAATTTATAGTGCTATTATTAATATTTTAATTAGTTTCAATTCATAGAAATCTAATTATTTAATTTCAAATAGGTTTTTCTCTTTACCAACAATTTATAACGATATTATTATCTTAATTGGTTGAAGTTCATTGAAATCTAATTAGGAAAAAGCATTTGTATATATCTCTAACACTTGAAAGTTCACAACAAATATTTTATCTACATCAACATTCAGTATCATTATTTCACTATTTTTTAATCTTTATTAGTTTGGTCTTGAAATTTGACTGAGGCATAAGAAAGTCTTGAAATTAAATTCTGTATAATAAGAATCAATGGTGGTTCTTAATTATATATGTTTTCCTTATTTTTTAGATAGATATTAAGTATTAATTCCTCTATGTTTACCTTAAATTTATAGATATATATTAAATAAACATGTTATACACGTTGAAAGGCCTAATTTCATTCCATCTCAATACAACTCCTGCCTCTCAATTCCCACTATAAGATGAGAACACTGAAAATTTTGAAAACTTAAAATTTTCAAAAAAAAATGATTAACTCGACCTTACCCAACAATTACCTGAATCTTAAGGCTAAAACCAAATACAGCTTGAGAAAACAAAGGCCAATACAAACACAATTAACTTTTCTAGTTAAACTTTGACTCGGAAAAAAGTAAGACTGATAGAGACGCAAGAAACATCAAAACGAATCAATTAAAACAAAGATCTACCATAGCGTCCCCTAACGAACTTAAGGAATTCTTTTCCTAATTGTTAATTTTCTATAAATTTTATTCTCGTTGGCGGTGCTTGCACAATGAGTATACTACGTACATGTTGAATAATAATATCTAAAACATAAAATATTTGCATGGTTCTCATTTTGTTCAAGCACTTCATTATAATATTTGACTGCTAAAACTTTTATAGGACGATATATACAAGGAGATGCGTGGGATTTTTTTAATGCTTTCAACGATTTGTAAGACCATTTCCAAGATAAAAACACACATCAATCAAATCTGGTTTGCCTTTTCACAGTCAAAGAATATGAGCTCTAGTTCTTCCACTAGAAGTGGTCCTTACCCATTTTCAACAAGTCTTGTATGGTCAGTAGACTCTGAAGTCAATGAGCTATCAAATTTATAATTATGGCCTATATGGAAAAAAAACTTTTTCAAAGAAAACTATACAAATATTCCATGTCATGAATGGGGTTACTATACAAATATTCTCTTAAGGTAGAGAATTTGTTGCTTTGGATGACTATGAACAGACATAATGGATAAATCCAAGGAAAGTGGGAGAAAACCTATGAAAAGAACTATAGACTAGAAAAAATTTATATAAGAACTTTTAAAAAAATTAATTTTTTTTAAAAAATTAATATTCATAAGTTTGGTATTGATGGTATTGATGAAGATTGGTTGGTGACCAATGAGTTCAAGTGGCAATGACTATGTTAGATTTTTAGCTATGATTTTGTCATGTTATGTTTGTTATCTAATTATTATCTACATTACTATTTTAGAGGTTATTCAAAGCATGGCAATTCAACTTCTATTGAAAAAACTAAAGTCAAAAGAATTAAAAGATTTGTGTCAACATATCATTAGAGTAAAAAATATTAAGATTGATGTATTTTATTTATATTTGATAGTAATTAATTAAAAATATTAGTAAATATTGATTATTTTTTTATATTAAAAGAAGCATAGCAAGGGTGTTGTCCCTTGACACTAATAGTTTGAAGGCAGCTTAAACAGACTATCAACCAAACATGAACAACACACTAACACTGGTTTAACATCAAACCAAAATAGATAAAGAGTCTTAAAAATTGTTAAAAGTAAAATGATTATGAGTCTTAGCAGCAAAAATCAAAAACTAAAAGAACTAAAGCAAGAAACCCAATGGCTAAGTGAGCACATTCCTCCAATCATCAGTGAGGAACTTAAAAAGTTCCTTATAGTTTCCTTCTTTGTCACCATCCTTTCCTAACACCTTTTTTGGCATCAAACACAAAGAGGGGATTGAGCTATGCATAACACGTAGGTTGAACCTAGATATGTTGGTCATCTTTTTCTCCATCTCCAACAACTTCATCTTAAGGTCTCTATTTTTGTGGTCATAGTCTTGCATTCCACACAAGTACTCAACAATTTCTTGCTTAGTATCCTCTTCTTCTACTAGGGCATCTTGAGTTAGGCCTACTAGTTTAGTTATGGTGTTGTCAAAAATGTGTGTGGAACTGTCACTGGTGGACTTAACCAAACATTCATCCTCCCTCGTGTCTCCATCATCAGCAACATCTCCTTCATCAACATCATCATCTTCTTCTGAGTCTCCCTCATAACCCACTAGTTTCTTTCCCTTTCCTTTATTAGCCGCACACCTTGCCAGTCTATTACAGCACCTAGGGTTGGCACTTACACTCCTACTGTCTCCTTCCCTCAAATATTCCTCTGCCTCACTGACAATTTCCTAAATTATTATATGAGTCTTGGGTTTTTTTTCCAATGAGATAGGTTTTATTAATTTCCTTATTTTTGTTGCAATGGAGATGGTAGCAATATATGTAAAGTATATATTGATTGTTATACTTAGGAGTGTTTTGCAATAGTAAATAAAAGTGATAAGTATAGTATAATATAAAAGTATTTTACAATTATAAATGAACATTATTTAATGAAAATCAAAATACTATCGACACATATTTTAATAAATTAAAACTATATATTAACTTGTAAGTAAATAAAAGAAGTCTTAATTAAAGAATTATTTTATTTTATGTACATTTTTTAAAGAGCTATATTTATTTACTTAAGACTTTTTTTTAATGAAGAATTTTGATTGTGATTACTTAAGATATTTATTTCCTTAGAATTTTTTATCCTAAATATTTTATTTTTTTTTAGTTAAGAGTTTTCAAAGTAGATGAATTCAAGATATCTATATTAGTTAATGCAAGAGGCATTCTTTAATGGTAGCAAGGGGTAGAGTGTAATGATGCACGAGTGTGATAATGTGATAATGTTAAAAAAAATTCATATCTTTTAGCCTAAATTTGACAACTATTTACATGTCAAAATATCAATATTAATTATAAACATATTAATTTTTTAAATAAACATTACATAAAGTAAATTTATAGTTTTCTACATATGCGACAATCTAAAATGATCATATTTTTCCTGATCTACAAATTCTGAATCCTACCCTGTAACTTTTGAATTTTTTCCTACGAGCTCAACCCTACATATGGTGTCCACTTTGGGTGAGGTCCCTATTCCTTTTCCTATGGATCCTCCTCCCAACACTTTCCTTGTGTCTTCTTTCGAAAGACCTACTACAGAGATTGCAAAGGTGTCATCTGGGGGCTCTATTACTTCTTCCCACCTCCAAAATGAATACGCTACATGTTGGACAATCCAAGGAATGTAATAATGGTCTCTCTATGGGGAATTAAAATTTAGAGCATGTGCCTCCAAACAAAATCCTAAAACCAAAGTGCTCTTGGATAGTTATTCTAAGCAAGTTATGTTTGATTTCTCCCATGAGTATGTGTAAATAGAGGAAGTAGTTTTTATTATGATGTATGACATTGTAGTGAATTTTATTATTTCATTCGTGAATATTTCTCTAGTTGAGAAATTCTTCTCCTTTTTCCCAACCATTGATATGACAAGTGGCTACCAAATGGAAGTTCAAGGGAAGTGTTACAACTAATGCAATGTTGGGTGATTTTTTCCTATTCAAATTCACTACTGAGGATGACCTCATTATTGTTCTTACCACATGCCCATGACCTTACAAAAACTATCATTTATTGATTTATATGTGGAAGCCAAGGTTTGAACCCGTATATGAAGAAATTGTTATTAATGGTAGATGCTCACTTTACCAATACATTAGGGATTAGGGTACTCTCACCTATAGGATAGATCCGTAAATTACAACCAAGTAGGAAAGGGTACAAGCATGAGATCTATGTTTTGAATGTTTAGGTTTCCTTAATCACAATGAAAGAATAGGAAAGAGAGAAAGATGTATAAATCTGAATCTATGGAAGGAGAGAGAGAGAGAGAGAGAGAGAGAGAGAGAGAGAGAGAGAGAGAGAGAGAGAGAGAGAGAGAGAGAGAGAGAGAGAGAGAGAGAGAGCTTTAAGAAACCCCCTCCTAGGAAAAAGTGTAAAATCCTGGCGAATCCTACATTATTTTAGGGGGAAACTTTTCTTGGTGAAGGCAATTTTTTTTTCCAAATTAGGAAAATAAAATAAAAGCGAAGGTGAATTTTTTCCCCGTGAATGAAAATTCCATAAAATCCTAGCGAATAATACATTAATGTGTGGGAAAATATATATTGTATGAGGCAAATGTTTTCCTTTGAAGTAAAAAAATGATAATATATGAGGCGAAAGATTTTCCTTTGAAGGCAAAAAAATAATTGTATTGGAAATTTTATCTACCGTTTGAAAATTTATTTATTTTATTGGCTAATCTTTCGTTAATTATATGGAAAAAATAAATATTTTATTGGCAATTTTCAAAGGATGAGACTTGTCATGTGGGCCAATGCCAAATGGCAATTTATTAGAGATGTAACATTGTAATTAATGTAATATCACATCCAACGAATATCACCTTTATTTGTTGCCAAGTTGGTATTAATTAATGCATACCCGTCACTCAACACTTTGGTATCGATAAGAACGTCTATTCACATCACTGATCACACATGGACACATAACCCAACATCCATTATTTTATAATGTTAAATATATTATTTGAGACTATTTGATGATCCTAGGTCAATGACTGAACTTTAATTTCGGTCCAAATTTCTATAAGGAAATAGATTTCTACAGGAAATCACCAGAATGATGACACGTATCAAGCCTTAAAACCTACACCATAACCATGATCATTGATTACAACTGGTTATTTGTTTATGTGGATGGTGGATAATTCAACTGCAACTTGTAACTCTTAACTTAGCAAGAAATAAATGCCTTGTCAGTGACATTATTTAACTTCCATCCACTCAACACACAGATCAATGACATACAAATTCTTACAGATGATATTACCAAATTACCAATTTCTAATTTTGAAACGCATGCATTTCTGAGAAATATTTACATGGAGATATGAAAGATTAAGGACAATAGATTTAAATCTCACACGCATAATGCATTTATGGGAAATATTTACATTAAAGATTAAGGACAATGTATTTAATAAGATTGAAGAAAGAATAATTAATTGTCAAGTATCAATGACCACTATCAATCAAGGGGCCAGGGCTATTTATAAACAATCTGGCTTCTTTCTTCTTCAATTTTATTTTAGTTGATTAAGAGTCAAAGCTGTCGGTGGTTGAAATTTTTCTTATGGTTTCAAGGTTTAGTTTTTAGGTCTTTAGGTTGTCAAGAATTAAAGATGGACACTCTAATATGTTTGAGATGCACATCGTCAGATGACCAAAAGTCCTTTTTGGGTAGCGTCTCAGAAGAAATCCTCACTTCAGTTTGTAGGAAGGTTGGTGGGAATGCTTTTATAAATTATATTATGTTGATTTTATTGGGTCAAGAGTTCCTTGAGAATGTTGATAGATACCACGTCTACATAGACATTACATCTCAGTTTTTTGCGCCTCTACTCGACCTCGGAGGAGAGAAGGTTAAAATGTAGATGTTGTTGAGGAAGGTTTTTAAAGAGAAATTCCTGGAGGACAATGTCGATGTTGTTGTTTTTTGTGGAATTAGGGGTGGGGATCCCTTGGCAAAGAGATATACCCAAGTTGTTGGAGCCAGGTAGAAATGTGGCCCAACAACCCTTTCTATTGAACCTCAATGATGAGAAATTGATGTGACACAGGAAGTGGACGTGGCTTGGGAGGGATTTTCTCTAAAAATGGTTTTTCCTTGATGAATTAGATGAGCCAGACTAAACATGGTTTGAAGGATTTTCAAAGATTATCCTCTCTGGAAAAATTCTACTCAAATGAAAGGGAAGATGAAGATCCATTGTTTAGTCATTCCCATTACCTTGGTGTTTTGATAATGGACATGCAAAGTTTCACTTTTTTGTTTTTCTATTTTACACCAATACCATCGTAGCACTGGTTCACTGTTAGTACCCTAGTAGGCTAGTAATAGTAGTAGTTTAGTTTTTTTGGGCTAGTAGTAAGAACCTAGCAAGTTGCAAGTTTGCAACCCTGAACCCCCTCATTTTTTCTTTAAAATTTTGGAGGGACTACAACAAAATGTAAATTTTTAGAACATATTAATAGAAATTTTGTAACTTCATTTCAATTTTCCTTTTAAGTTTTATGGATTTAATGAATTCAGTTTCATTACTTTGCACTTAGCATCTTCTTTGTTAAAATATTGATTGTTGTATTCTACTTCGATTTTAGCTATCCAAATAAGGGTTTCAATTTGCAGTTTATGGGTACAAAAAATGATTCTTCGACTTCTATGTGATTAAAATATTTTAATTAGTTGCTTTATCTATGTAGTAGACATTTAAGTATGCTTCAGTAGAAATAAGGAAGTGATGGATTTGTACTTCCATTTTTAAATTAGTGATTCTGAATTTTTAAAATGATTAATTTTCTTTATCAGTCCACAAACAAAGCAAGTTTATATTTTTAACATTTAAAAGAGTTTTATTATTGTTTACTATTTAATTCAGATCAATGTTGTCAAATTAAAAAATATATTTAAAAATTATATGGTCTACATTGATAAATTATATGGCAAATTTATTGATGTCAATGTGTCATATCGATGTGTAATTTTGATTATAATACAAATAGAAAAAATTAAATTAATAATAAATATTAATAATTAAATTCAATGTAAAAGTCAAAGTTAAACATTACTCAATATATAATAAATTTTTAAATATTTAATTTAATAAAAAATTAATAATTTTTGGCATCTGGTGTATTTCTAGCCGAAGGGGAAATAAAACCCAATTTTTGCAGAACACTTCTAGAATCATGACACATGTCCACTCAGGTAGGCATCAATCGATGATGACATGTGACCAATAACAAAGAAAAGATGAATGGGACCCACAACACCTGATAGTGACTGCCAATGACCATTGGATGAGCAAAGATCAATGATGTACAGTGTATTTTGGGCCGAAAGGGAAAAGAAACCCCAATTTTTCAAACCTATTCTGGAATCATGACACATATCCACTCACACAGTCAGTTTCATTTGATGAATCGATGATGACATGTGAGGTGACTAGGTGACTACTAGTACTGACAAGCCAAAATTTAATGGGACCCACGGCACCTGATAGTGACTACCAATGATCATTGGATGAGCATAGATCAACAACCCAAGGTGTATTTCAAGCCAATTTGGGGAACAGTCACCTCTTTTTGCAAATGTCCCTAGAAAATGGGCACATGTCATGAATTAGCACTCATGACTCAACTAAGTATAATTAATATCTAAATTGGAGTAAAACTAACCATTTAATAAATGTAAATAATAATAACTAATAATCAATAAGCTCAATTTTGGGTCGTGGCTCTTTGGCTGAAGCTATAAACATATGTCAAATGATTAAGTGATACATTTCTTACTGACATCATATATATGTCTTCATAAAGAAGAAATAAAAGTTAACATGATTCACGACTGACGACTCAATACTAACGAATGTACAATTTTTTTCGTTTAGGTTTTTAATCTAAGTTTTTCAATTATACTCCTTAATGACATGTAACTGATTGAATGCTTGGTAATGTTAAGTTGAAGATGATGCAAGACATTAAAATAGTTAATGGTTTGTATTGTCATTGATGTCAACTTGATATCATCTATACGGTCATGTACATAATGCCAAAGAATTTAGAGAATCAATGGAATAGAGATTATGCTTTCACCAATGCATAAAAGTCAAGTATTCACTAAGTGATAGACAACACTGACAAAGTGCACACCATCGGTAAAGGCAAAGAACAAAAGTCATAGTGATACTCGATGAGCAAAAGACAACGTTTCCCAGTGAAGAAAAATCACAGGATGCCCGACGAGCTAAAAATAGAGTTTCCCGATGAGAAAAATCCAATGATGCCCGACGGACGGAGATCCCAAAGTTGACCGGAGTTACACCAATGAAACTGGTAGTTGTTGTTGTGTGTGTAAATGGGTACCTATCAGAATCAACACAAACACTCAATAAGTCATTATATTAGCTCAAAGGGGTTAGTAAAAGCATGTAAAGCATATAAACCCACTAAAATCGACTTATTGCCTGCTAACTAGGAGGAGTGTGATTAACAACATATCAGCCCTCAGAATATGCTATGAATCAGTGACTAATACAACCTAGTATGAAGGATTTTAATTTAAAAACAAGCTAAATGATGGAAAAGCATGCATTTTAACTCTAAAAGATGAAAGAGAAATAGTAAACTAGCATGAGATAATATGTGAAATGTGTATCTAGAGTGAATTTAACAGCATAACAATGTATTTCTAATCTCAAGTGAAGGCTTATTT
>MU227830.1:1938579-1956790 GCA_018584345.1 Thuja plicata | reverse complement strand
AGGTATAGTTCCCACAAGAGATCAGGAATGAAACATTGGTGACCTTCTTGAGGCCTAAGAAGGTATGCAGCTCCGTCATTTGTCTGCAATACTCCAGCAGCATGATCTTGTCCCCGCAATGCCTGGGAAACAAGTAGGGTTTTCCGGAGAAGCCGGCGACCCTAATGTAGGTATGCTGCTGGAACTAAATTATCACAAGAAATTATTCATTATCAGATTACTCCAAATAGGGAGAGATCATATCCAAAGAGAGAAAAATTGTATGAATGAATCATATACAAAGGGAGAGTTGCTGACAAGAGACAGAGACATCAAAGAAGAAGAACAATCAAAAGAGAGAAACTGACACAAGAAGAGAACACAACACATCAGTACAAGAAACACAGAAAGATGCAAGAATCAAATCTAAGCTAACACAGAGCTTACCGATGGTCAGACATTTTTATCGGTTATCTAAACAAACTGTTTGGTAATTTGATGAATCTCAATAATTGTATTTCATATTATATTAGAAATAGTATAGTGTGATAATATCGTATGTTACCATCAATGCCAAAGGGAGAGATTGATGACATGTAACTGAGTGAATGTTTGATAATGTTAAGTTGAAGATGATGCAAGACATTAAAATAGTTAATGGTTTGTATTGTCATTGATTTCAACTTGATATCATCTGTATGGTCATGTACATAATGCCAAAGACTTTAGAGAATCAATGGAATAGAGATTATGCTTTCACCAATGCATAAAAGTCAATTATTCACTAAGTGACAGACAACACCAACGGAGTGCACACCATTAGTAAAGGAAAAGAACAAAATTCATAGTGATACCCGACGAGGAGAAGACAGTGTTGCCTGATGAAGAAAAATCACAGGATGTCTGACGAGCTTAAAACAAAGTTTCCTGAAGAGAAAAATCCAATGATGCCCGATGGACGGAGATCCCAAAGCTAACTGGAGTTACACCGATGTAACTGGCAATTGTCACCAATGACTAACTACAAAATTGACTGACAGAACAGAGAGTTCAGAAAATGACAAAATATCTAGCTGGCAGAGCTTAAGGATAGACTTAATTGGTTGTTTTATTTGTTTTATTCGACCAAAGTTAATTAATTGATTTAAAGAATATTTTTACAATTGGCAAGAAGCTAACTATGAGATAAATGAGGAGTTAAAGTTGTAAATCAAATTGGCTGGATTGTTTTTCACACCAAGAATCAAGAATAAAGAATTAAGGAATATCATGTCTATATAAGAGACAAGCATAATTGTTTTCCACATGAAATCACATACACAAGAAGGGGAGTGAATAGAAAGAGGATGCTAAAAATAAACTGATGAAGGATAACTTCATACAGTCTTGATAAATCAAGCCGAAGAAGAGCTAAAGAATTTTGCAGACACCGACAAACAGTGAAGCACAGCATCACAAAGCAGAAAGTGTGGAGCACAAAGAATTGAATTGATACATTGATCAGAGAGGTATTGTACTTAAATAGATCTAAAAATATGTAATTCAAGTTGCATTAGAAATAGTTCATGGTGTTTCAGTTTAACCATTGAAGCATCAAGTCTCTTAATAGAGCAGGACTTAACCATCTTCTATAATTGAGGTATATCCTAACATATTTCCAAAAAGGTCGATTCAAGGATGGTAGCAAGATTTTCCTAAAGCCTATTGACAGTCTAAGAAGGAGGCTGATTCAAGGATGGTAGAAAAATAGATGCCATATACTAAGTGACAACCTCTATGTATAAAATACTCTAACAAGGTCGCACTTAACAGTGTGTTTGTAACCTTTAACAGGGTTGGCTCCTAACAGGGCTCACTTTAGAAGAGTGAAAATTTGGGGTACCGGTCCCAGTGGTTTTTCCCTTAATAGGGTTTCCATGTTAAAATCCATGTGTTATGTGTGTACGGTTTATTACTTTATTGTTTTACATTTCACATATGCATTTCTAGATTGATTGGTATACTCTACATATTTATTGAGTATCGGTAAATAGTTTTACTGCTTATCGGTTATAAAGGAGAATAAGGATAGACAAGGTAAATTGACAGACAGTTAATTATTATAAGTATTTCATGGCATGAATCTTGTAGGGACTTAATAATCTGAGGTGTATTGATTGGTGGTTAAAGATTAAAGGATAAATTTTTGAGGCCACTGATTCACCCCCCCTCTCAGTTAATACTAACACTCCTAACTAGTATTGGAGATTCAGAAAGGGGTTACGACTTCTAGGGTGAGGATTGAGGAATGAAAAAAAGTCTCTCATCTCTCTTCCATTCACAGTCTACACAAATTGAAATAATGGGTAAAATCCTTAGCACGTACATCCCGCCTTTTAAAGTTTTCAAATCTCGTTGTTTACTGTTTAGATTGTAGAACTAGAATTAAGGTTTAATATTGAATCACCCCTATAAATTGTAGCTATGTAGAATTATTTAAATTTTAGTTGTGTAGTAAATAGTAATACTATGATGGGAAAAACAAATCCCATGTTTACGAGTAAAAGGAAAAGACCGAAAATAGAGATAATAGACTTCCATAAACTCGTTAAAACACCAAGTTTCCCTAATGAATTCCATTAAAATTTATGATCCTATTATTCATGGAAATAAGAGAATAATGGAAATTAAATTTGCACTTGAAAATAAGTGGAAACATCCAATGAAGGATTCAAAATTTTATCCATTTAACAACATGGTAAAGGAAACAAAAAATAAAATTGCAGCATGGGTTACTAGGTCAGCATGTATGGCGTTATCTCAAGTATTCCCTTGTCCAGAAATTGTGATGGTTTGCGCCAAAAGTTATGATGAAAATAGAAAATAAATTGTCAATAAAAATACTCAGGAGGAAATTTTGTTGATAATTGAGACTAAATTTGCTAGTCTTTTGGGCCTAGGGTTTGAAGCACAAAACTCAAATATTCACATTGACCTAGGAAAGTTGGTGGATAATTATGAAAAGTAGATGCAATATAGAAAGATTCATATATCAGAGGAATAAAAAGGAGTTCTATTCTAGATCCATATCATAAGCCTCCTTATGATTATGATATTTTTTTCCAATGGGTTCAGGATAGTATTTCCTTTCCAACATTTAGTTTGGGATTGGATAGTAACAAAGAAGTGGGTGCCATCATTCTTGAAATGATTTTTCATATTCATTGTGAAAAAGAACTAGTAAAATAAAATTTTATTGAGCACATTGTTCATTGCATGCAAGACCAATTACTAATGATTAAAAGAGGGTCACAAAAGACATTTGGATTCACAACATACTTGTGCTATCTTCTTTTAGCAAAGCATCATGCAATATTTCATAAAAGAAAGCTTCAAAGTCAGGTCCAAAATCCAATATATGAATGGACACATTAGATAAGGATGAGTGATAACATAAGGAACTATAACATTTTGTATAATTCTTTTTGGCACCAATGTATTATAAAATTATAGGCACTCCAATGCCTAGATTTCCCATCTTGTAGATATTTAATTCAACTCAGAAGTGAAATACAATTGGCTGACTGGTACTTCATGAAAGACTACACTGTGTTAAGGTTTTACAGTTCAGTGGTAGAACCCTAAAAACTTCCAATACATATGAAAGAGAGGGTATTTGTATTAGAATATGTGAAAAATATGGAGAGCACACATATACTCTTTAATGGCCAGCAAAAGAAAATGATATTTCCTTCCTTGCCTTTCTCATTTGGAGGGTTCATGTTTGAGAGAAGAGGATTCAAAGTGGCACAAAAAAATTTTACAATTTTTTGTTTTTTTGTTGACATTCAGTTATAGTATGATCCACTCAACATAATTGGAACAAAGCTTAGAGAGAATGGGAACTTGGAACAGTCAAATGTCAACATGAGAGTATGCCATTGATAGAGAAATTTAATAACATGGAGTCTTGGGATGAGGTCAAAAAAGAGATAGAGAAAGATGCCACTGAAAATAATATTTCAATACAAGAAATGTCATCACAAATTATGGCATTGCACAAACAGAAAGGAAAAGTGCAACACACTACATCCTACAATTTCTACCAGAAAGTTGCTGAACCATCTAGAAAAGTTATTCCAAAAGACCTAGTGGGTCAATGTAAACATAGTAATTGGACTCAAACAAACATTTATAATTTTTGGGAAATGAGGAAGAATCTTGGCGAGCCAAAGACCTCTACAGATCTTTACAAAGTGGAAGAGGATCAAATATTTAGCAATTTGTGGAATGAGGAGCATCCAGCTGAAGCATATCATAGTGATGATGATCATCAAGATAATGAGTATGAGTGGGATTCTAGGAATCCCACATCCACTTATGTATATTCAATTGTTATTGGAATCAATGTGTCCACAAACAAATATAGCAAAGGGGCATAGATTATAGAAAAAATTAGTTTTCTAGGTTGGGGCGGTCCAGGTCCCACAGGATAAGGGCCTTGGTTTCCACTTGCCACACACACTCCACCAAAATGTGGTGAGACACCAACCATTGGAGGTTCATCAAAAAAAGGTACTACTTATTTTGATACCCTTGCACCTTCATTTGTTGTAGCTTCAGATCCATTTCCACCTTTTCCAAGCACTCAAATTCAATATGAATCAAGTGCCACTCCCATTAGTGGGGATGGCATGGGTAGTACTATGTTTGTGATTTTTACACCTTCATGAGATTAGTTTATTTAAATCAATTCTATGGAATAAAAAAAAACAAATTAAGCTAAGAATTGAAAAGAAATCATTAAGCATCCCATAGATCTTGCATCCCATAGATCTCTAACTAAGCATGCTAATAGAGATATCTCAGCTTAAATCTCTACTAGTGATAGTCCTAGAATGAGGAAATTGATAATGATATGCCTATCTAGTTCATGATTCTCTCAAATTGTCTCAACAATTCACTCAAATGCTCTCACAAATGCTTGAAAATGCTCAAATTTCTTTGATATTTCTCTCAAAATGACTATAGTGTGGATGCTTTGCATTCGAATGTATAGGATTGTTTATGATTACAAAATGCTCTTTATTTATAGGATTTTCCCAAGTGTAGGGGGTGGAGTCAATTGATCATGGTTTAGCCTTGGTTGAGTGAAAGGCTTAAAATCGTTTCAAATTAGGGGACAATTTATATGATTGTCTCAAAGCTTGGGACAAGATGAGTGGAGGAAATTGAAAAGCTTAAATGAGTGGTTGAGATTACAAATTTGGAGTGATCCATTCTCAATTCTCAATGGTTCCTCAAATTCATATTGAAAGATATTAGGATTTATTAATTCAATCAATTAATTAAATTATTCATGTAGGAGAATAGGTTGGATTTGATTTTTGATTTAAACTATACAATTAATTGATTAAAATCAATTATATAGTTTGATTAATACCTTTAGGCTTATATTTAATTAATTAATGTCATTGTTAATTGATCCTTTGATTTAATTTGATTTTGTCTGAGTTTGATTTAATAAATGTCCATTTGAATTGATTAAGTCTATTTTGATTGATTTAGAGAAATTTGATGAGATTTGATGGAAATTATAGATTTGGAGCAATTTGATGAGATTTGCATATTTGATTGATTATAGAACACCTAACTAATTTTAGGTGTCTACAAATTCCCCTCTTTGAATTAATTTGCAAAGTGCATTAGTTCAAAGAAAATTGATGTCTTGATTCGCTGATTCGATGTGTGATTGATTGATCTGATAACCTGATTCGAGATGCAGAACCTGATTTGAGATGTAGAAACTGATTTGAGATGCAGAATTTGATCTAAGACCCTGATGCAAATATTTATGTGGTGCCCCGATGTGAAACTGATTATGAAACTGATTTGAAACTGATTTGAAAAGGCACATAATGCCCCATTGATGATAGTTTAAAATTTCAATCCCCCATATGTTATTCATGTTTGATGTAGATTTGATTGATGATAGGATATTGCCCCTGATGATGAAAAACAAATTCTGATATGAATCCTTGATTTGAATCTTTGATGTGGATATGATGCCCACTCAGAAAATGAATTAAGATGATGTTTGGATGATTTGATTGAGTTTGGGAAATTGATATTCTTTTCCCAATAAAATCAATTTCAAAATGCCCCAGTCATGAGATAATTTGACAAAAATGTTATTAATGTGTTCATTATGATTGGATATCACTTGATGTCAGTCAGAATCACTTGGTTGATTTTTTTGTTAGTAATAACTGAGAGGGGGAGTGAATTAGTGGCCTCAAAAATTAATCCTTAAATCAACCCTTAAAACTTATAACCACTAATTATATCTCTAGTTATCTTCTATCCTACAATATGAATGCCTTGAAATACTTTAATCAATTTTCTACTTGTTAGAATGCTTTGTAAATCTCTCTTTGTATGATTACTGATAAGTAGTTAACTATTTACCGAAACACAGTAAATATGCAGAGTATACCGATCAATCCAAAAATGCATATGTGAAATGTAAAACAATAAAGCAATAAAACATAAACACATAACACATGGATTTTTAACATGGAAACCATGTTAAGGGAAAAAACCACTAGAACCGGTACCCCAAATTTTCACTCTTCTAAAGTGAGCCCTGTTAGGAGCCAACCCTGTTAAAGGTTACAAACACACTGTTAGGTGTGACCTTATTAGAGGATTTAAAAATAGTTCATCACCTAGTATCTTACATCTAATGCTACTATCCTTGATTAAACACTAACTTGGCCTATCAATAGGTATCGGTCATATCCAACGCTACTTTTATGATCAGAATTTTTGATACTCCTTGGGATGTATCTCAATTGTAAAAGACTTTTAAGTCCAACTCAGCTAAGAGACTTTATACTTCAATGGTTAAAATGAAACACTAATGATATGTTCATACATACAACTCAATTGTATATTTTTAGATCTATTGTAATTCCATTACCTCTCTGATCAGTATAATCACTTATACCTTTGCTCTGCACTGTTCTTCTCTATGATGCTTGTCTCACTATTCATCGGTGTCTGCAGAATCTAGCTCTTTCCTCAGCTTGTTGATCAGGACTCAAAGAAGACTTTCTTGTCCTTCAAATTTTCTTTTGCATCTTTTCTCTATTCTCTTGTTCACCCCACAATTCGTAATAAATTGGGTTTGTCTCTATATAGACATGATTTCCCCTTTTCTTGGCTTTCTTGATTCTTGGTGTGTTCCATAATTATTTCCAATAGATTTAAAGAAAACTCTCGATTTATCCCAAAGAGATCTTCTTTCCAACTGGATAAAATAGATTTAAATCAATTACTTATCTCTGGCTTTATCTGGATGATTAAAATAATGATAAGTATCCATTAATTCTATCATTAGCTTCTTGATAGCTAAGCATTTTTTCATTTTCTAAACTCTTTGTTCTATCAGTCAACACTTTAGTTATTCATTGGTGATAACTGACTATTCTGTCAGTGTGACTTCAGTTATCATCAGGATCTCCATCCTTGTCTTCTCCATTGGGCAACATTGAAATTCTCTTCGTCGGGTTACTCTGTGCTTTTCTCATCAGGCAACACTATAACTTTGCTTGTCGGTAATTTTTTGGATTAGCTCGTCGAGTAACACTATGACTCTGCTCTTTTTCTATGACCGCCAGTGTGCACTTCTTCGGTGTATGCATTCACTTAGTGAATACTTAACTTGTATGCATTACTAATAGCATAGCCTTTGATTCATTAGTTCTTTGAAGTCTTTGGCAGTATTTCAATGACCATACATATTATATCAAGTTGACATCAATGACAATATAATACATTAACTGATTTAATGCCTTGCATGATCATCAACTTAACATCTTCAAACATTCAATCAGTTACATGTCATCAATCTCTCCCTTTGGCATTGATGGAAATATACTACATTATCATACTATACTATTACTAATACAATATGAAATATACAGTTTCATCAAGCTTTTCTAATTTAACTAATACAAATGTCTGGCTTTCGATAAGCTCAAATAGCTTTGATTTGATTCTTGCAGATTTATTTCTGTCTTCAATCCCTTCACTGGATAGATGTATAATCTTTCTTTCTCTAATGTGATGTGTTCTCCTTGTATTTCAAGCTCTCTCCCTTTGACTATTCAACTTTCTTGTGATGTCTCTTGTCAACAATTCTCTTCCTTTGTGTGTACTCTCCCTTTCTTGTTACATTCTCTCCCTTTGGATACTTTGATGGATATGATCTCTTCCTGAGTTGATAATGGATATAATTTCTATATGATAATGAGATATCTCCCTCCCTTTAACAGTAATGCCAAACAAACATATTTTCAAACAAATATTTGATAGTAGTGTCAAGTCGATCCTTTCTATCCATAATATATTCCTTGAATTTCCCAATCCATCAGTAATAACTCTAGTGCTCGGATTAGATAAATACCTTGTTGTGTATAGATGTATCTTTGTAGTCCATCTCTTTTCTTACATCAACATGAATGATATTCTGATAATATGTAGGCTGATGCACCCTTCTAGTCAGCTTACTGACCAGTAGACAAGGGTCTGACCCCTAGTCTCTTTCTCAAGTATTCAAATGCATCCTTGGGAAGTGGCTTGGTGAAGATATCAGCCAATTGTTCCTTTTATTGCACATACTCAAGTATCACCTCCTTTGCTTGAACTTTTTCTCTCAAATAATGATACTTGATGGAAATATGCTTTGTTTTAGCTTGCACAACTGGATTCTTGGAAATATTTATTGCACTTTTATTATCATAATAGATAACTATTGGTTCTAAAATTTTCATATACATACCTTCCAGTAACTGTTTGATCCATGCAATATTTGAGCAGTTTGCAGTAGTAGCAACATACTTTGCCTCTGTAGTAGATTGAGATATGCATCCTTGCTTCTTGCTTATCCATGTAACAAGTCTGTCACCCATAAAGAATGCTCCTTTAGTTGTGCTCTTTTGGTCATCAATATTTCTAGCCCAATCAGTGTCGGTAAAAACCTTAAGTTCAAATTTGAATTATCTTCTATACCATAAGCCATATTCCTCAATATTCTTCAGATATCTTAGGATTCTTTTCACAATAGTCATATGTGATTCCCTAGGATTAGCAGAAAATATAGTAACTATTCCTACTACATGTGCAATATTTGTTCTAGTATATATAACATACATGAGTTTTCCAATCATTGATCTATACAAAGTCTGATTTACCTTTGATGACTTGTCCTCCTTTGTCAGTTTGCATCCAATTTCCATCGGTGTTCCAACTAGTTTGGATTCTTCCATCTTGAATATTTTCATTACTTCTTTGAAGCACTTAGATTGTGTAATGAAAATACCTTCATCTTGTTGCATGATCTGCAGACCAAGAAATAACTTGATCTCTCCAAACATAGACATCTCAAACTCTTTGCTCATTTCATTTTCAAATGATTTGCATAGCATATCATTGCCTCCAAATATGATGTCATCAACAAATATCTCAGCAATCAAAATGTTAGCATCAGTATCTTCCTTTAAATAAAGATTATCATTTTCACTATTCCTTAAAAATCCAATACTTATAAGATAGGAATGAAGTCTTTCAGACCAGGCTCTAGGTGCTTGTTTCAATCCATACAAGGCTTTGTGTATTCTACATACCATGTCCCTCTTGTCTAGATCAACAAACCCTTCTAGTTTTTAAATGTATACCTCTTCTTCAATTATTCCATTTAGGAATGCAGACTTGACATCCATTTGATATACCTTGAATCCTTTACATGTAGCATAAGAAAGTAATATTCTTACTCCTAGACTAGCAGTAGGTGTAAAGGTCTCTCCATAGTCAATTCCTTCTTCTTGTGCATACCCCTTGCATACTAGTCTTGCTTTATTTCTGGTGACTTCTCCATTCTCATTCAGCTTATTCCTAAATATCCATTTTGTACCGATGACATTCTTGTCATCTAGTCTTAGTACAAGTGTCCATATCTTGTTTTTCTCTATCTGATCAATCTCTTCATTCATAGCACTTATCCATTCATCATAATCTAGCGCATCATTCAGAGATTTGGGCTCATAATCACAAATAAGACATCTTGTATTTAGAGACTTACTTCTGGTTCTCATACCAGCCTTTTTATCTCCTATGATCTGGTTTTGTGGATGGTTCCTTCTAAGATATCTTGCAAGTATAGGTTCAGCTCTTTTTCTATCAGCTTGATCATCATTTTGTTCTTCATTCTGTTCTCCATCACTTTTTGCATCATCTTGAGCAATATTCTGATCGTTGGTATTTGCAGCCTAATGCTTGGGTGCAATGATTTGTTTCTCAGGAGCTCTACATTGTTGGCTAGGTAGAGTGTCAGGTTCCTCATTGTAAGTAAACCTATTCTAGTCCTTTGGTTCTTTAGTGCTTTCCTTTTCATTATTTTCTACAAATTCATCTATCTTTACATTTTCACTTTCAACAATTTTTTTAGAGGCTTTGTTTAGACATTTATTAGCCTTGCTCTTGGTAGAATACCATAGAAATATTCCTTCATCACTCTTGGAGTCAAGTTTTCCATTTCTATCATATTTTAAGATATAACACTGACTGCCAAAAATTTTGAAATAACTTACATTGGGTATGTATCCATACCAAAGCTCATAAGGTGTCTTTTTGGTGTCTTTCTTCAATTATACTATGTTCAATGTGTAAGCAGCAGTACTAACAACTTCTCTCTAGAAGATTTGGGTGATCCCTTTCTCTATCATCAGTTTCCTTGCACAATCAACTATGGATCTATTCCTTTTTTCAGTAATTCCATTTGTTTGTGGTGTTCTCAGTACAGAGACCTATCTATTGATTCCATGTTCATTACAAAAGTTAGTGAATTCATCTAAAATAAATTCCCCTCCTCTATCTGACCTTAAGAATTTTAACTCCTCACCACTTTGTTTCTGAACCATTGCCTTATACCATTTAAACATCTTAAATGCTTCAGATTTATCTTTTAGAAACATTATTGTCATCATTCTCGAGTAATCATCAACAAAGAGAATAAAATATCTATCTCCTTAATAAATCTTTCTCCTCATAGGTCCACATAAATCAGTATGGACTAATTCTAGAATTGCATCAAATGTATGGGTTTTGCTTTTGAAACTAGACTTTTTCATCTTACCTTTTTAACAATTCTTACACATGATGTTGTCAAGCTTGGTCATCGTCGGTAAGCCTCTGACATTTCTCTTTTTGCTAATCTTTATCATGTTGTCAAAATTTACATGACACAATATTTTCTATCAAAACCTTATGTCTTCATTTGTAGCAATAAAACAAGTGGTGTGAATATCATTCAGATAGAATAAGTTACCTTTTGTTTGTTCACTGGTACCAATCAGATTTCTTGATTTATTGAAGATCTTTGCCTTCGTATTTTCAAATTCTACTTTGTGACCTGAATTATTCAATTGAGAAACACTCAATAGATTATAATTCAATCCATTTACCCAATAAGCATTTTCAAATTTTATCTATTTATTCAACATTATGGTTCCTCTTCCTTCAACTGGACAAGGTGTGTCATTACCCATTCTTACTGAACCACCTTTATAGTACTCAAAAGTCTCAAACTTTTTCTTATCACCAGTCATATGGTGAGTGCATCCACTATCTATGATCTAGACATCATTTTTACTTACTTTAGATATGAGTGCATTTTCTACATACCTTTCTTCGTCATCATCTAAATCATCTTTTACTGCCACAAACACCATCTCAATGTCTTCATCAGATTCGATGTTAGTGTCATCATCTTTGCATTTTTATAGGTAACTGGCCTTCTTTCCTTTGTCCTTGTAGTCTCAGGAATCTCTTCTTTCTGATTGTCGGTAGCTTCTGTAATCACCTTTGTCAAATTTATTTTCAAATTATTTGTCATTACTTCTGTCATCTTTTCTTCTGTTAAGATATCTTGCAGCAAAGTGTCCAATCTCTTTACAATTAAAAAAAACAAGTGGTAATTTACCTTTGTATTTACCTTTTCCTCTTTGCATTCTTCTAGCCATAAGTGCTTCAATTTCATCAAGATCCTCTTCTTCACTTTCACTATCACTATCTTTTCTCATAATGTTTTTATGACTTGATTTACTTATTCTCATAGAAGTTTTGAACGCAGATTCTATGTTTGGTAAGATACTATTATCAAAATTATTCATCCCAAATGAAATCAGTCTTCCAATCAAACTGTCTAGAGTAACATTTTTATTTACTACTGCTCTCATTTCTTGAATGGAAGATACTCTAATAGCATAAGTAGGTAGTAAGGTTCTTAGAATTTTACTTACCACTGTATCTTCTTCTAGTACACCTCCAACTCCTCGGGTAGCATTGACTACTTCTTTGATTCTTGTGCTGTACTGAGTGATGTTTTCACCTTCTTTCATTTTGAGATCATCAAAATTTCCTCTAAGGATTTCTGCCTTGGCTATCAAAACATTTTTTTCACCACCATGTACTAGCATCAATTTGTCCCACATCTACTTTGCAGTCTTGCAGGTTTTGACATTTTCAAATTCAGCATCAGAGAGTGAGGAAGCGATCTCTATCATCATGGAGTTGTGCTCATGCTTCTCTCTCAATTCTTTAGCTGTTGGTTCTCTTGTGGGCAACACATATTCAACATTTGAGTATTGAGTAACATCATTACCAATACCTGATAAGTGGATTCTTATTCTACTCTGCCATGAAGAAAAATTATCTTTGTTATACTTGGTCACATCTTGTCTGTTCATCTTGTGATCTTTATCTTAGGTCTTGAAACCTCCCTTTTAAGCACACAAGTTCTGATACCAATTGTTAGTAATAACTAAGAGGGGGGTGAATCAGTGGCCTCAAAAATTAATCCTTAAATCAACCCTTAAAACTTATAACTACTAATTATGTCCCTAGTTACCATTTGTCCTACAAGATGAATGCCTTGAAATACTTTATTCAATTTTCTACTTGTCGGAATGCTTTGTAAATCTCTCTTTTGTATGATTACCGATAAATAGTTAATTATTTACCTAAACACAGTAAATATGAAGAGTATACTGATCAATCCAGAAATGCATATGTGAAATGTAAACCAGTAAACCAATAAAAAATAAACACATAACACAGATTTTTAATGTGGAAACCCTATTAAGGGAAAAAACCACTGGGACCGGTACCTCAAATTTTCACTCTTCTGAAGTGAGCCCTATTAGGATCCAACCCTATTAAAGGTTACAAACACACTATTAGGTGTGACCTTGTTAGAGGATTTAAAAATAGTTTGTCACCTAGTATCTGGCATATAATGCTACCATCCTTGATCAAACACCCACTTGGTCTGTCAATAGGTATCGGGCATATCCAATGCTACTTTTATGATCAAAATCTTTTGTACTCCTTGGGATGTACCTCAATTGTAAAAGACTTTTAATTCTTGCTTGGTTAAGAGACTTTATGCTTCAATGGTTAAACTGAAACACTAATGATCTATTCATGCATACAATTCAATTGTAGATTTTCAGATCTATTGTAATTCCATTACCTCTCTCATCAATATAATCACTTATACCTTTGCTCCACACTATTCTTATATGTGATGCTTGTCTCACTGTTCGTAGGTGTCTGCAGAATCTAGCTCTTTCCTGAACTTGTTGATCAGGACTGAAAGAAGACTTTCTTCTCATTCAAATTTTATTTTGCATCTTTTCTCTATTCTCTTGTTCACCTCACAATCTGTAATGAATTGGGTTTGTCTCTATATAGACATGCTTTCACCTTTTCCTGGATTTCTTGATTCTTGGCGTGTTCCACAATTCTCGACAATAGATTTAAAGAAAACTCGTAATATATCTCAAAGAGATCTTCTTGCCAACTGGATAAATAGACTTTAAATCAATTACTTATCTCTGACTTTATCTGGATGATTAAAACAATGATAAGTATCTGTTAATTCTATCTTTAGCTTCTTGATAGCTAAGCATTTGTCCTTTTCTAAACTCTTTGTTCTATCGGTCAACACTTTAGTTAGTCAGCAGTGATAACTGACTATTTTTCCGGTGTGACTTCAGTTTTCATCAGGATCTCCATCCTTGTCTTCTTCGTCAGGAAACACTGAATTTCTCTCCGTCGAGTTACTCTATTCTTTTCTCATTGGAAAAACTGTAACTCTTCTCATCAGTAATGCTATGCATTAGGTCATCGGGTAACATTGTGACTCTTCTCTTTACTATGACTGTCGATGTGCACTTTTTCGGTGTATGCAGTTGTGTGCATAAATGTTGACACTCTTCTATGAATCATTCCATTCAAGGTTGCTCAAGAATGAGGCCTCAAATATCGATCCATAGCTCTCTAGTCAAGGAGTGTAAAGATATGAAATATAGGCCCTCAGATTGACCTAGTTGTGCCTATGCAAGTACACCATGAAATGAGAGATTTGAATGTGTGAAAATAAGATCTACTTTATATGATTTCAATGCTTGAAATAAAATTAATTTAAATGATAACAATGCATGGCTAAATCTATGAAAGGAAATACAAATGCAAGATTAATCTATGAAAATAAACATGAATCTAATCTATATGAGTAGTCATGAATGCAAGAAGAATGAGACAAGAAGAGAGAAGTTGCAATATCCAAGCTCAAATGCTCCTCCAAAATTGTTCTCCAAACCTGCAGCATAACAATACTATGAAAAAGATGTGTGTAAATGAGAAGGAGAGGTCTTCTTTTAAAGGAAAGTGAATGATTGAGATTAAGAGGCAAAAATCAAAGGCTATGATTAAGAGGCAAAAACCCACCACTTAGGAGGATGTGTTGAAAAAGACATTTTTATTTAATTTATTTCCTTTTTCATCAATTAAAGTGCTTTAAGTGGGGATTTTTATTTATTTAATTAAAAGAGAGGTTTTCTTTCAATTAAATAAATTAGAAGAATTTTATTTAATTAAATGGGGGAAATTGAATTTAATTAAATAAGAGGAATTTCATTAAAAGGGAGATTAAATATTTTAATTAAATAAGAATGATCAAACCTTACGAAATATTGAAATAATTGAATAATTGAATTAATTACAATTTGATCAAGGAAATTGATTTGAATTGAAAATATTCCAAAGCATTGAATCAGAAATTTGATAAAATGATAAAATTATAAATGGGGCCCAAAGTCTAGGCGACCACTTTAGGGTGCATACATTTGCCCCTCTTTGACAAATGTGTGGTTGACATGGGAACATATGTACTCAAAGAATGTAGTTGAAGTGTGAGGTCAAAATGGGATCACAAAACAACCCAGACATGTGGTCAAAACAGGAACACATCAGGACAAAAATAAGCACAATTGAAAAAGACAAAGTCAACACCGAAATAAGTAATTAACATGTCAGAGATAAGAATCTCAAGAAAGAATCATATAATTGATAAAGTTGAATCAAATATTGAAGTTTGATAGGTACTGCCCCCTCGTGATCAAAATTGAAATGAGATAGAGGAGAAACAACAAATTGATAAATTTTGATCAAATCGAACTAAAGATAAGGTTCTTGATGTAAGATGAAAGATATAAGGATCACAAAACCAAGGTAGATCAAGCATGAAATATTATGCCCCAAGATTGAATTAGAAGAAAAGAAGTGGGGTGAAAGAAAAATGGAAGATAGAAGTTTGGAAGAAGTGGAAAGAAATGGGGAGAAGAAAGAGGATTTGCCTCAAGAAAGAGAATGCCCCAAAATCAATCAACTGTTTAAGATAGAAAATTTCAATTGAGATCACGAAAGAACATAAGAAAATGAAGATTAGAACGTGATCACAATGGATTAAAAGTCCATAAGAAAGATGAAGGAAACCCTCTCAAACTCATAATGCAGCCTAAAAATGCAAATTAACACGAAGTCTAACAATGAAAGCTATATGAAAATGCAAAGGTGTACTTGCAATAGAGCAATAGACATAGGATCTTGTGTTCATCATTCATAAGAGAATGTAAAGGAACTTATTTTCATCATTGGGCCATTATTAACAGACATCGGAAAATCACACAATCATCACCAGTCACAAGTGCAACTATGAAGATATGAATGCGATTTATATCAAAAACATCACACAACCATCACTAGTCACGAGTGCAACTATGAAGATATTAATGTGATGTATATCGGATTTGAGATTCTAACATAAGCATCAAACACATAAAGGTCAAGATGACTATGATGTTAGCTTACCCAATTTAATATAGCAAAACCATGCTTGCATCAAGGCATAGAAGCCAGGATGACCAGAAGAACAGTTGTGCAAAACAATGAAGCATAAAGTAGGAAGAAAATAAAAATATGTCCCATTCCCCAAGTCCTCTAGCTATGCATCTTGGAGAGACTTATTAGACAAGGAAAATAAACAAAAATCAAAAATAGTTAGCACACAAAGAAATATCATGACATAGCTCAAGCATTAAGTGTTGTGTTTAAAAATTTAAGTGTGTTAACTGAAACTAAGTTCCGAGAATAAATATCAAATGCTTGCAAGCAGGTAAAACCATATAAAAAAATGGAGTAAGACCAAACCGATAAGTGTTGAAAAACACTCGATGTCAGGGGTTGTATTGAAAAATACAGTTGGGGTGGTATTGAAAAACACCATTTGTGAGATGTCCTAAAGACTAACGCATCCAAGAGACCAAAGCTAACATAGTTATGCCCCCTAGACAAAGACAAAGACCAATTCTAGACCAAGGTAACAAGTACAAGGCATGATGGAGAAAGGCTAAGTGTCATGGACACCCGCTAAGAAACAAGGGTGCAAAGGCCTCAAGTAGCGCCCATTTCCAGGTTTTCACCACTTGGATTTTATTGCAATTTTTTTATTTTCATTTTTTCTTCTTTTTTTTAAGACTTTTTATAATTTTTTTAAATTTTTGCTACCAAGGCACTTTTTCTACTTTTTTTGAATTTTTTGAATTTTTGATTTTTTTAGTATTTTTGAAATATATAATTTGTTTGGAGATGCATCAAAGCGCCTATTACTAGGTTTTCACTAAGATGATCATTTTTTTAGGACATTTTCTAATTTTTAGAATTTTTGACAATATATCACATTTTAGATTTTTTCAGGATCAATAATTATGTACAAAGGGATGCCCCCAGACAGAATGGGCATCATGGATAGAACTTCTTCAAGTGCAAAATATTGATAGGGTTAGGGAGTTGTTCTCCCTCCTCTATAGATAGTAAATAAGCACCTGTCCCAAAATTTGTTGTAATAATGTAAGGTCCAAGTCAATTAGGTTCAAATTTACCCTTTTGATCTCTATGCTATTGATTCTTAGGATTTTCACGTAGGACAAGATCTCCTACTTGGAAATCTCTAGGGTGAACCTTTTTGTTGAAGGCTTTGGACATAAACTTTTAATAGACCCTCATATGGTCAAATGATGCTTGACATTTCTCATCTATAAGTTCTAACTCTTGAAGTCGCATGGCGCGGTAGTCTTCATCTATAACCAAACCATGGAGAGAGACTCGAAGTGAAGGAATCTCAACCTCCAAAGGTGACACTGCTTCAGTACCATATGCAAGGGCAAAAGGAGTAGCCCCAGTAGGAGTACAAATACTCGTTCTATAGGCCCACAAAGCCAGATTTATCTGTAAATGCCAATCTCTACCATTCTTACACACTGTTCTATGCAAAATTGTACTAATGGTCATGTTTGATGCCTCTGCTTGACCATTTTCTTGCGGGAAGTAAATGGAGGACCAATGTTGTTTAATCTTAAATTTCTTGCAGAGTTGTTTAAGGTCCTTATTTTTAAACTGGCCTCCATTGTTAGTAATAATCTTAGAAGGCACTCCATATCGACAGATGATATGGTTTAGGATGAATAGAGAAATTGTCTTGCCTAAGGCAACAGAAAGTGGGATAGCTTCTACCCATTTAGTAAAGTAATCAATAGTAGTAATGATAAATTTGTGTCCACCTGATGAGTTGGGATGAATTTTCCCAATAAGATCAAAGGCCCAGCACTGAAATGGCCAATGAGAAATACAAGGAATAAGCTCCCTACCTGGAGCATGTATCAGGTTACCATGTTTTTGACACTTTTCACATGACTTTGCAAAAGCTACTGCATCAATCTGCATTGTGGGCCAATAGTATCCCACCCTAAGCAACCTTCGGGCCATGGCAAGACCATTGGAGTGTCCCCCA